>JASSUY010027954.1:6751-21434 GCA_032466535.1 Forpus xanthops | reverse complement strand
GGAGTTGCTCCAGTCCCTGATCATCCTCGTGGCCCTCCTCTGCACTTGTTCCAACAGTTCCATGTCCTTTTTATGTTAAGGACCCCAGAACTGTGCATAAAGCTCCTGTTCTCCATTAGGTAGTCACTGTAAGACGAAACACCGTTACAGAGGAAAGGTAGAAACCTTGACTTGTAAACGTAATATGAAGTGTTTTGCATTTATGCTAGGTAACTTAGTATTTGAATAGGAAATGGAGCATATAACTCAACATCTATCCAGATGTAGTTATAACCATATTCAATATTTCTCAGACACTGGAAGGCAACAGCATGCATGCAGTAACTAAGAAGAAAAGAAAAATAATTAAAAATACCCAAAGAGAAAGAATCTGTGAAAAAGGCTATTATTTAGTTACCAGATAAGAAGTTAACATATAATTTTTATAACTTGTGTTTTGAAGTTAATATTATGAGTCTTATCCATAAAATTAATAAAGTATTCTGACAGCTTTTAAAGCTTAGTTTGACATTTTTCTCCTTGCTTCTGTTTTCTGCTGCTCATACCAAGCTCGTAATTTGATTGTCTCTTAGGTGCACTAATGCACTATGAAAACCTTACTCCTGTACCCCGCTTTGATATTCTCAGTATAGATGGTTTAGAAGGAAAGGATTTTTAGCTCAGTTCTGTTTAGTTAAAGTCCCTCCTGACTACTGTTAAGAACATATGATGCTTAACAGCTGAGTAAACAGATTTTGATCTTTCTGTACTGTAACAATGTTTTCTAAAATGTTTAAATTTTTTATAAGAATATATTTGAAGAGAGAAAAGTATTTAAGTTTGCTATCATGAAATATTTAGTCAGTGTACCTTCCTGGTTTTTGGCTACATTGTCATCAGCTCTGAGACTTCCAGTAGGGTTTGGTTAGTTGGGTTTTGACTGATTACTTTTATGTGCTGTCAAATACTTGTTTCTTCTCTTTTGTTCTTTCTTTCTTTTTTAAGTGGTGGTGGTATCATTTTTAGACAGAGTATATACCTATATATAGAATCTGTATTTTTCCCTAATGGCATAGTAATAATAGAAAAAAACCACCCTGAAGTATCCAAAGCTTTTTTTGGAAAACACAGCAACAAAATTACAAATTTTCCTTATTTCAGCAGTGGTACATTCCAAATTCATTGTAGGCACATAGGGATACAGCAGTTGTTTTCATATGTTCATTTTGATATACTCACTGAGGCCTTCTGTTTAGCTAATAAACCAGTTTGATCTCGCAAGAAGAACTTTAACTGAGGATAAGATGGTGGAAAATCTCCAAGACAAGACTTGGAGACTTCACTGAATTAAGAATATGCTCAATATGCATATGTTCTCTGATATTTTAACTGAAACTAAGTATGCCAAGCAGATGGGCATTGGTTTCAGTTTTAATGCTGCTTCCCTTTACCCTGGCAGTATAGGAGCAGTCAGTCCATCCTTTTCTTAACAGATTTGTTTGAAAACTCTTTATGGTCTACATGGTAATTTTTTTTTAGTTTCTTGAGCATGGACCATTTGCAGCCTTCAGAAGAGGCAGTGTTTACCATTTTTCTGTCATCTAATTTTGTGGAAGTGGTAAAATCTGGAGACATTTGAGAAACTCTATGAAATCCAATGCATGAAATACATGCATTTAAGAAATACTATGGTATAAAACATACAGATATATTTACTTAGCTTGAAAATATTATTGCAATATGTGATATTTTATTGTCAAACAGTTGAAATGGGACCGCATTGTGAGAAGATCAGAATGCACTTCTTTTTAAGTTTGCTGACTAATGCAGTATAGCATGTTTTTGCATGTGGAGATTACACTTAGATTAGGCAAGTGTTCAGAATAAATTGGAATAATATTTACAACAAATGTCATGTAATACAGGCTCCTTTCTTTTATGGAAAATTTCAATGAGAATTAAGAACAAAACTCCAAGAACTGTTCTGGCCTGCTACTAAGTGTACGATTTTCTTGTGAGATAAGTGACAGAAATTCCAGGATGAGGTCATATTGTGTTGAAGTTTTAACTTTGTCTTAAATTGTATATCTTTTTACATCCTATATTCACCTCAGTAGTATAAGATTGTTTCTGAATATATGAAATTGCAAATAATACAGAAGTCATACTTTGTGTCATGGAAAGCAACATGGTGTAAAAACTCAGTATTGTAATTTCTTTTTTCTAGATCTAAATACTGCAGCATCAAACAGGTTATATTCTTACTTTCCTTTCCTTTTCAGGTGTAATGGGAATAATCACCTACTGTATTACGAATCTTTGCTTTATTCATACAGTTTATATATTACATTTGTGGGTAAGATGTTAGTGTTGGTTTGGTTTCTCTTTAAATAGTTCATATACTATAGTATATTCATGGATAAGATGATGGCATCTTCTTGTTTTAACTCCTGTTTTAACTGTGAACACTCCTATATATAATACTTGTACTACTACATATGTAGTAGATCTTTGTTGAAAGACGAAGTTTCTTTGGGAAGCTTTCCATTTACAATACAAGGTTACAATTAAGTCTGCAGTGCAAGACCTGAGAAACCTCACTGCACAAGAAAAATATACAAACACAGAAAGTTTCAGGTCATATAACTTGTATGAGTTCTGATAGATAGTCCATTGAGAGGAAAAAAGGGCAAGGTAATCCTTCAAGAGAAGTGGCTAGTTTTCAGTAGGTGGAGATTAGCCTAAAAGAGTCTTGTCACCTAAACACTGAAAATTAAATTTTTATGGTTAGTTAGCCTATTTCAGTGTGAAGATCATCTAGAAAATGGAGCTTATTTATCCTTATAAGAGAAAAAATTGAGGAGTCACCTGTTAACCTTGCTGGCGTAGTGTCATGGTTTAAGCCCATATGTAACTCAGAACCATGCAGCCACTTTCTCACTCCCACCCATTTCCTTCCCCCTGCTCCTGGAGGGTTGGGGAGGATAATTGAAAGAATGTAACTCCTACAGGTTGAGATAAGAGCAGTCCAGTAACTAAGGTATAACATAAACCACTGCTGATATTACCAATAGCAATAATGATAAGGGAAATAACAAGGGAAAAAATAGAACTGCTCACCACCTGCCGACTGATACCCAGCCTGACCCAAGCAGTGATCTAACCCTTCTGGATAACTGCCCCCAGTTTATAATAAGCTTCCAGGGTATGAATTGCTGTCTCAGTGACCATTTGTTTCAATGCTGGATGCAGTGATTCATTGTCTTTCATCATGCTGGATTCTTGACAGAACAAGCCTTTTGTGTGTTCCAGGGTTTTCCTAGTTTACAATGACTATGTGGTATTTTTCAGATACATCAGATGTTTTCTGGTGGTGGAATAAAAAGCATCAGGAAAATACAAATTTGTGTTTATTTTAAGGAATGCTGGATATAGACAGGATTTATTGAACAGCTTTTGAACTCAAATCAATACTGTAGTGTTGTTGACTTCAGCAGAGCTATCTCCTTTTAAGCTACCTGGATGCCTGACATTATGTTTTTGTTTTGAACTTTCTGAGAATAATTAAACGTTGGTTCTGATATTATTTTTCTGAGTCCTCCTCCACTTGCCATATAAAAATATAATATTTACAGAATACAGACAGATTTGGACAAATTTTTATCCTAATTTTTAAACATATTTATCTTTCATTAAAGACATCTTTTGTGACTTTATATGGTAAACTAAATGAAATAGTTTGTTTCCTCCACCTAAGTTACCCGATGATTTGCCTTATCGCGTTCATCTTAATTTTCAGCCTAGCAAGGTTCATCAAGATGTTCTGATTAATTCTTCTTCATTAGTTGCTTAGGATCATGTACTTGAAGGAAATGTTATGATGTGTAATGTTATAAAGCAGAAGTAGTCAACTTGGGTTCTCAGTTCATAATGTGTTTCAAATAGTATAGAGAATGAATAAAGCAAGACCTGTAGTAATTGCAGTGCAGAATGAATTATTCCCAGAATATGACAACAGAACTAACTCATTAGTATTATTATTGTGGATTTCCTAGGCATTGCTTTATTTTAACTTAACTGCTTCTTACTCAAAACTCTGTGCCAGAATTTAACCTACTGTAAAAGACTTCATTTGTCCTCTAATTCTTTGTGGTAACTCTGTTGGAAGAAAAAAAGCATTGGAGACTGAGAAACACCTTATGCAAGCCAGTTCTGAGTTCTGTGGCTAAAGAAAGCAGACTGAGAGTTCATTGCAAGTTTTTATTTTTCATTACTTGTGAGTATCATGGATGTAATATTTCTCATGACTTTACGCCTGTAAAAGAATATCATGAATGAAACGAGTTTCAAATTCTTCTTTGAACTTTTGTTAATAATTTCCTCTTCTTTCCCCTTGTAATCTTAAAAATTAATTTGTCATTAACTTGAGGAAGAGGGACATATTAAGTACTATGAAAAAAGGAGGATTCTCTTACTGATATATCTGTAAACTTAACAGTGACCTTTCAAAAGTAGAGGATACTATTTGATGAAGTAAGGAAATAAAGTAAATAGAAGGAGCAAGGGGTATTTATTTTTTCTTGACTCGTGGGAAGCATGTATGTAGGTTACTTATGCACTACACAAATCATTGTTATTTGTGTAAAAAAAAGAGGACTCAAACTTTTACAGCAGCATTCATAACTTTGGAGCTAACCAGCAACACTAATTCAATCACTTTGCATCTGTTGGTATTTTGAGAACAAAGAGATCTTTTACTTTAAAAAAAAAAAACAAGCAAAAAAAAAAAACAAACCCAAAAACCAAAAAACCAAAAAACATTCTTTCTGTAAAGAAAGAATAGTATTGAGTCGGTTTTTAAAGCCCTGCAGAGGGTTGGAGGGGTGTGTGTGGTGTGTGTGTTCTTTTGGTGTTCTGCTTTAATGGAAGTTCCCTAGTTAGGATTTCCCTTTGATTTCATAATGTGCACAAGACTTTTATCCTGTTCTAAGAAATGTAAGTATTTGTATCGTGTCTTTAATTAATAAGTTTGTTTTTGTGTACCACTTCTGAAAGGAAGCATATTTACTGAAGAGCCCATGTTTAGATTTATCAAGCTGTACTTAGGCATGATTTAAACAAAGCAATTGCAAACCCCTAAAACAAAATATCAGAACTGTATTGCATACATTCATTTTCCTTTATTAACTATTTTACATAATGTTTCTAAAGAATTCAATTGAATTTGCTTGACAAACCTGATGTTAATTATTCTAGTGATGATTACCATTGGGATAACCTTTCATAACAGCTCAAAAAAATACTTCTGGAGAGCAATCATATTCTTATCAGATGCATGTAATTTGCTTAAATAGTAAGCAGTTTCCTGTAAAACTCAGTGGAGTGGATGCACTTATTCATGGACACTTCCTTTTTTTTTATGAATTGAAATGTATTGATACAAGTATAAGTGTTATTGTGCTCAAAATTAAGACTGTCTCATTGGAATTTGCAGAATGACTAGAGAATTGATTAAGCGACAAACCAAACAATCTAGCTATGGGACTTTGGGGAAAAAAAAAACTCTGCATGGCTGATATATTGGAAATCCGTTTACTAATTTGGACAGAGAAGAACTGAATTTTGTATGTAATTTGATGGAAGCTTCTGTGTTTGAAACAACTGGAGCTGTGGGAAGAATGCAGATTTAAAGATTAAAGCCAGATGCTGTGCCAAGTAATTGGAAGATTACATATATATGCACATATATAAAAATGCCATTTATATATATATGAAATATATATATTAAATTTAAAACATTGGTGCAGACTAATGCTATTATGTGTAGTAAGTTTTTAAGAAACTAGCTAAGATTTGGACCTAAGGAAAGATAGAAGGAGGAAATAGAGATATCCATTGCTGTAGGCTTGGGGTTGATTGATCAGCTTGCATAGGGAACAGGTAAAGAAGAAGTGAAGACTGGTTGAATGCAATGGAGAACAGAGAGAGAAGAAATAAGATCTTGATGACTACTGTGAAAGTGCACAGATAAGAAAGCAAAGGAGGTACCAGGAAAATCTCATCAGTAATTAAACAACAACGAAAAGATTTAGGAGTTTTACATGAGACAAATTTCTGTTCCTGCCTGTTAAGTGATTATTAAAATATTGGTTAGATATAAGCAAGCAGATGACATTTCAGCCAGCAGAGAATGTAAAAATGGCCATAGTAGTTCAGACCAGTGGTCCCACAGGAGGGGTATTCTTGGCAGCCGTGTATCCCTCCTGTGGCAATAACAAAATACACAGATACATTTGACCCAGCCTTAGAGCAGAGGACAAGCTCCTCAACTTTCTCTGTTGCTCTGTAACTCTGATGTGGTGCCAGAAGTGGGAGTCACCTGGGAGAGAATGACTTGGAGAGAATCAAAGGAAGCCCTGGATGGACACATAAAGAAAACTGTGGTAGACAGATGTGTTTTGAAAGAGAAGAAAGTTTATTCAGTATTACTTGAACCATGTAACAATATATTTGATCTGTGATATCATTTATATCTGAATATTACTTTAAATACTGTATTACTTTTTAAAAAATACTTCCAAAAAAAAAAAAGAATTCCTAGAGCCTTTTACTCTGTTTCCTTGGTTTCCTTGGTAAGTATTCATTGTTAGTTATTTGCATGTTAGTTCCTGTTACTTAAACAAGCTTTAGTATTTTTACCTTTGTATTACAGAATAACAATATATAAGGCAATGGGAATGTCAGCAGGAGCGTAACACTAGTGTTATTTTTTTTGTTAGCAAATAGCTTTTGCCTGTTTGATGCATTACGTTAGACTGTGGGGGTTTTATTTAAAATAAGACTACAAAATGCAATTCACAGTAAATAAATCTTGTTTTCTTAATGCAGAAAATTTTTAAAAACATTTGCTTTGAGAACAGCAGGATTTTATTAGTATTGCTTCGTCCCACATCAAAGTGCTGTTGTCTCTTTCAGGTAGAAAATATATGCCTTTAATCAGTATGTTAGATAATAGTTTAGAATAAAAATTAATACGCTTTGTCCATTGCAAATGAAAGGAGAATTTTGATGGAATATATTGCTGGCTCTACAATGCAATGAGAATTTATCTGGGGCATCAAGGTTCAAATCCTAACCCTTATGCAAAGGACAGTCTCTTTTGCAGTCTAAGAGGATAAATAGCGTATGCAAGACCATCAATGGTATAATATGTATTGTTGTGTACTTGATTTTGTTTTTTATTTGAATTAAGATATGGCACAGAAATTCTTCTTTCAGTGCATTACTCATCTCATTGTAACCTTAAGCTATGTGGTTTATCTTTCAGTACTGCGTTACAGCTCTGCTTGAGGCTGAATCAGGAGGGGAGAGAAAGCTGATACGATTTTTTTATTTTGTATCACTTGGCTAGTTAAGTTTGAATTCCTGCAGAACTGCGTTACAAAGTTGTTACCTGCAGCTACCAGGAAGGATAATCTTAAAAGTTTTATTTTCCACTGTCTTTAATATTAGACTGTTAAAGTTTTACAGTATTGAAAACCACATGATTTCACATTATGGCCAGGCTACCATGGAAGTGATATTGTGTATTTATTGTCAGCTGCAAAGAGCAGGCTGTGAGGTCAGATTGTGCTGGAACTGATGATTATGGAGAAGTTTACACTTTGTGGACTTAAGAAGTCTCCTGTGAGCCTTCTTTTGTTCCGCCTCGATAAGAGAAGGCTCTGAGGAGACTATAGCAGCCTTATAGTAACTAAAGAGTGCCTGCAAGAAATCTGGAGAGGGATTTTTTACAAGAGCATGTAGGGATAGGACAAGAGAGAATGCCTCTAAACTGAAAGAGGGCAGATTTAAATTAGATGTTAGGAAAAAATGCTTTACTATGAGGTGTGACAGCGGTACAGGTTGCCCAGAGAAGTGGATGTCCCATCCCTGGCAGTGTTCAGTGTTGGATGATCTTTAAGGTCCCTTCCAACCCAAACCATTCTATGATTATGTAACTTTAAAAAAAGGGCCAGCAGTTTTTTTAAAATAGGCTTTGTTGTCATCCAGTGCAAAATCTCTACATTTAAAATAAATTCAAAATAACTTTTCTGATCCGTCATTATGTTTAATTAGAGTCACAATAGATGCAGATAAACTCCATAAACTGGTGACATTTTAGGTTTTTTTACTGATGAAAATTTAGGTTACTTCAGCAAAGGGCTGTGATTTTTTTGATAGAAATTATGCAATCTCACTACTGTAGGTCAATTGTTTTGACTTCAAATTAGTTTGAATAAGGATTCTAACAAAATAGCGATGACTGTATTGCTCTGTATCAAGATTTTGAAGATGAGTTGGCGTAGTTGCTGAGACTCAGGAAGATAATACAACTGGCAGATGTGTTGTGCAAGGCAGTAATATTCATGATTCACTGTTACAATGGATATGCTGTGGAGGGTTCTGATTTATGCATGGTAAGGGGTACTGCTCAGTTTTATCCATGAAGCTAAAACTGCAGCAATGCTTTGCTAATGTCTGCACTTTCATATGCCTTGTAAGAATATCTGTACTGGGTTAAATCAGAAGTTTGTAGCTCAGAATGCCTTCTCTGGCAGTAATTAAAAGCAGATACACTAAGCAAAAATGTAAACTTGGGTGAAGTAAAGAGCAATACAGGTATGCATGACTCTCCCGGCTCCAGTAGTTTACATCTCAAGGGCATCGGAAGTGTATAGTGTGTATTTCTTTAAGTAAACTTCAAATTGATTTCTTCATTAGCCAAACTTTGGTTTGAACCTGTGTAAACTCCTTGCAGCAACAACATCTTGCAGAAGGGAGTTCTGCAGCTTAACGATATTATATGAACAATTCGCTTCATTAACCACTTGGAAGTTGCTTAGCTGCAGTTGCCATTCCTTAGGTCATTTATTGGAAGAAGCAGTAAGCTGCTGCTTCCTTCCCAAACTCCCAATGCCAGACATGATTGTATGGACTTCTATTATAGTAGTACCTCTTACTAATACTGAAAAATAACAAGAAATAAAACAGTCCAAAATTTGTCCTGCTGCAGAGTGTGCTCATAAATTTTATCCATAATCTTTTAGGCCATGTGGCACTACTATTGGCAAATAATGCTTGGAAATTTTTGTGGGCATCTGTCTCTGCAGTACTAGCCTGTTTCAGTACTAGCCTCACACAATTGCATGTAATTTTGGGGGTTGGGTCTATCATAGCAAGACTGTAAAAGATCTGCTGCTGCAAAAGAAGTAGTGAGGGTTGCTTTGCAAATTTATGGTCATTCCATGCGTTGGAATAGGACACACAACAATTGCTGTTGGTGATGTGATAAGGAAACCTTTATACAAAATTGAGTTGGTTTCTGACCCAGAATATAACAATATAAAGGAGAAACAGTGTTATTAGTGATGCTTACAAAAGCAGTCTATATAACAAGTACTGGAGGGCTATGCTACTGAAATGATATTGTAACTTATAAATGGGTCAAAATTAACCACAGTAGTGTACTTAAGTCATCATTTGTTGTTTTCTGTGATTAAATTTGTCTCATAACTATAATTGGTTCTGCAACATCTGTTAAGAAAACAGTAGAGTTATTAAAAAACAATAAAAAGCCTTGGCACTTTGTCCAATAGTCTAACACATTTAATTATTTAGGTTTTAAACTATCTCTAGTAGGGATTCCCATTCTTTGTTGGTTTTCTTGTTTGTTTGTTTTTAAAGTAATCTTCAGTGATCAGTTATTTAGACAGCATACCTAGTAAAAATTTAAAGCATTCCTTTGGAAAACAGGCAAATCCCCAGGCTTTGTAGTGGGGTGGATGCCTTATACAGTAATATAACCTATATACTGTCTTTATTATCAGTTATTGAACATCGAACTTTTCCTCTTTTGTTGCAAAAATTCTTTGCAGATGGGGGCTGGACTATGTTCTTAATGGAAATGATCAGTCTCATGCATAGAGAATCATAGAATCCTAGAATAGTTAGGATTGGAAAGGACCTTAAGATCATCAAGTTTCATAGGCAGGGACACCTCACACTAAACCATGTCACACAAGGTTCTGTACAGCCCAGTCTTGAACACCACCAGGGATAGAGTAACTCCTTGGGCAGCCCATGCCAGTGCCTCACCAGCCATACAGTAAAGAACTTCCTCCTTATATCCAGTCTAAACTTCCCCTCTTTAAGTTTAACCTGTTATCCCTTGTCCAATCACTACATTCCCTAAATATATGCATCATATATAACATCACCTGATACTCTTAAACAGCTTAGTAATTACTGTATTCTGTATTTACCATGTTTTGCATTGTTAAAACATCTATCCCACATGTGCATTTAATTTGGTTGGGATGAGACATGCATTGCAGTGGCAAAAGTGTCTCTGTTGACTGCAGAACCAATGTAGGTATTTGGTTTGGACCAGACATCCAATTCATTTTTACACGGGTAAAGTTAAGTTAGGTGAGTGTACTCAGTGTTTCCAAGTCATTTCTGAAGAGTTATTTTTAATTTTATAAAAATTGTAAGGTACTCTTATCTCTTCAGGCTGTGTGATCTCTGATATTGTTAAAATTATATAGTACCTGCATGTATATATATATAAACAACTAAATGTTGTGATTGACAAAAATGCATATGGGAACAGTAAGTTTATGGTTCAGTATGGAACGTGTTTTTTGCTGCTATGTGTGGAGTGCCTGTATGAAAATTTACTATGAATAAAGCCCAGGTCGCTTCAGTAGAAATTTCCCTGAGAACAAATTCAAGGCCTGAAGCTAATTTTTTTTCCTTTTTAAAATGTGAAAGTTGAACAACCAATGCATATGTCCTCACACCAGGAAATTGTGGTCAACAGATTCAGCAGTTTTTAAGTTATTGTCAGTGATGGAAGAGCAAAGATAGAGATCCATTGTAAGCCTGAGTGAGCAGCTTGGACAGTAAAATGTCATATCAGTTTTGAGGGTGCCCTCAGTATTGGTGTGCTTCATATCAGTATGCTGGCCTAGGCAGTCTAAAGTTCAGGAATTTCCTTCAAAAGCTAAACCTCTTATTTTTAAGCTATGTGCCTTACTTCATGTAGTTTGATTTAGTATCTCTGCTCTGTGTTTTTATGATACATCTGAAGGTTGCAAGGACTATAAGAAATATTATGACATTAAATTTTAGGTAAAAAGCTTCAATGGATTTAATAAAAAGGATCTTCTTAAAAAATGTATTTTTACATATTAGGGCTCTATGAAATAATTTCCTTGCTAAAATGGAAACAGTGTTATAAAACTGTAGTACTTGTTCACATTTTACCTTGAATATTTTACGCTTGGCAGATTAAAACAGTTTCTGGGATATGAGTGTGGTGAACCTCTGCCCTTCCAGAAATGTTTGTTTTAATTGGCTGATTCGTCCACATATGGATGCAAAATTAACTGCTTCGAGCCCAGGTTCCTTCCTACATGATGTAGTGGTTACGTACCCTATATTGGAAATTGGAATTTTAAATGATCCCTGGAGGGACTAAAATACATATCTATGCAACTACAAGGCTTAATTAAAATCTGCCTTCAACCACTCATAAACACTGTTAGATTAGATTTAGACAGATGGGAAAAAATATTATTATCATTATGAGGAAAAGACACTATCATGGAAATGAACATTCTCCCTTGTCTCATCTCCATTTGTGAACACCATGCTAATAGAAATCCCCAAGCTAAACTTCTCCTTAATAAATCACTTGTCAGTAAAATTTTATGTGTTTGCAACAGCGCAACAAAAGATCCATTAGTGAAAAAGAATTAAAAGTTCACAAAACTAGGATTAGTTATTAAGGCCCAGATATTTCATCTGGCTGTAATTCTCTTCAATGTTGCCAGCTCAAAGCAGATCTGGATGCTGTTTTGCTTAGGAATCTTTTTCAGACTGTGAATTCTTTCTAGGATCGAAGGCTTTCATGATTCCCCTATGTTATAGGCACAAAGTGAAACAAGGTGTAATCCTGAAAATCTCTTTACATCCTGAAAATATCTTTACAGTCTCTAAGAGCAAACAGATGTAAAGACCCTTTAACTGTAGTATTTCAGCATTCCACAAATACTGGAAAATCAAATGGGTGTGGGGAACCTCCCTTTTTGTCACAGTAATTTTTGGTCATATTGATATGAGGGTTGTTAACAACAAGATACTGTGCTGCTACTATGAATTACTGCAAGGGGATTAAGATTGCAAAGATTTGCAAAACTATTAGGGGAGTGCACATGTATATATGCACACATTTCTGCATACTTGAGTTTTAAGTTGCATTATCTTTTCTTTAGAGCTTTAGGTGTATTCAGTACTTCACTGTGAATTCAGGATTGTAACAAAGAAACCTGTATGTTGCTGGAGGAGGTGGTAGTTGCTTGCTCTCCTTTAGTCATTAATTATAGTCAAGGTGCCTTTCAGGGAAATGGGATGACAGATAGGTAATGTCCCCACTGTCAGATCCACTGTCATGGGATGTACTCACAGGGGGACACCAGGAGACAGAGTGCATGGGGATACAGGTGGAGCTTTTCCAGTGCTGTAGTAAGATGAATGCACCTATTGTCACCGCTCCCTTGCTCTTCTGTGGCCATTAGTATGACAGTGCTGTAATTGATTACCTGACATAAGACCTGTTTTGAAATTTTTCTCTTACTTGAAGCTGTCCTTTGAGCTTTTCAACAGTGTATAGTTATATACTGTGTAAGTACATTGGTCTTTGTAGTTCAAGCTGTGTTATCCTTCTAGTGGCTGAAAATTTTATGTACTTGAAACTAAAGGAGTTAATATTTAGGTTTGAAGACTATGTTAATGGCTGTGCATGGAAATGGTCTGTTATGTAATAATAGCAAAGGTCAGGAAGATATTTATCAGGGTTAGGAGAATTGTCAATATAATTTAACTCATCAGTTTACTGTAGCAACATACTTTGCATGCTAAACCCCTTTATTTTACTTAAATGTTTCCCTCTGGGTATGCTATTCAAAATGAAATAGAAAGCGTTCACTAGTTCTGCTTGAGATGATGCTACATATCATAGATCATCACTATGCATTACACAAATTAAGTGCATCGGACTTGAGAGCAATCCATAACAGAATAGCCAGATTATGAAAAAACTCATTTTGCTTCCATTCCAATAACTGCCTGAAAAATATTGAATCTTTCAGAAACTATTGGGAAATATTTTTTAATTTAATTATGCTTTTAGGCTTTACCTTGTAATGACTCACCGTCTCATCAATAGAACACATATGGGAGTATATTAAAAGGAATGTCGTAAAGTGCTTCAGTAGAGTCCACAGAATATTGCCATATTTCCAATACAAACTGTCATTTTCACTCACTAAGTTATTTTTCTAGTTTGACAGATGTTATTGGTAGTTGCGAGTATTTATGAAAATGTATTTGGATTTGATTTGAGATTTATTTCATTTATTGCACTTTTAAATGTGATGCCTGCTATCTTAAGGCAAGCTAGAAAAGAAATACATCTTTAGCTCAGTAGCTTATTGCTAGATACATGTTTTATGGGGCAAGGTGACCATTTAACCCATGTTGAGACTTGTTTACAAGCCTGCACTCAGCAAATCAGTTTCTAAATGTATCAATATTTTTATATATTCCCATTCTTGGGATATGTTCTATCAGATTTAAGGATGGTATAGCATAGATTCAGCTATAGATTTTTTTGCTTCTAGCTTAAACCAGATGAACAAAAGAAAATCCTACATCAAAGTAGAAGGTAGCTTTTTAAATAAGTGTGGATGGAAGGATCTGTCATCTTTTGAATCTATACTTATGATTTTATAAAAGTATTCACATGCTAAAATTACTCAGGGTTGTTTAATTATTTTTATTTCCTCAATTAATATGGAAAGAAAAATATCTTTAGCAAATAGAAAACTGCTGTCTTAAACACCTGCAGTAATTGATGAAACTAAGTGATGTAAAGTTTAGATGAAATTTTACCACAAAGATAATAAGCTATGATGATTTCCTATGTTCAGAAAAAACTACAATCAGTCAAATAGATTTTATATTAAGATTTTTTTTGTTGTGTTTACTCTCAAGCATAATAGTTGATGAAATTTTCAGAGGAAGACAAAGTTCATAATTGTGTGCTTAACAAAATTCATAATATTGCTAATGATACTTTCTTTTTATATTATTCCAAAGAGCTACATGAGCCCTGGTCACGGATAACTTTGATTTATGATAACAGTCATATTTATAATGCTTGTTAGTCATTCAGAGTTGTTTGTTTGGGCAAACTGTTAATGTCAAACTAGTATAATTTTATTGATGTAATTATTTCTTTCATTACAGCAGTGCCTGCAAGCATTTCTGTAGTTGGAGTTGTAATAGCATTCTGATCTAAACCCCATATTTCAAGGATTTATAAATTAGCACTAAAAACTTGCTCCAAGCTAAGACTTGATATGTAATGTATGAAGTACATATGCAGCTTTGGAAAAGTTTCAGAAGACTTAGTATGGGGGTGTTTTCTTGTTTGCTTGATTTTTTTTCCTCCCTCCAGATACTGCTATTTCAGAGAGGTGGGCAGGGGGCCTGAAAGAAAGGTATCAAGAAAAGTATACTTGTGTCATGGGTTCAGCAGCAGCAGTCATTTTTCTTTAAGCAGTAGCTGGTGAGCACTGTGTTTTGGATTTTCGGC
>JASSUY010027953.1:8881-26280 GCA_032466535.1 Forpus xanthops | reverse complement strand
AGCTAAAAATCCAAAACACAGTGCTACGCCAGCTACTGCTTAAAGAAAAATGACTGCTGCTGCTGAACCCATGACAACGAACATATCCTGAACAAACAACCTGCAAAGAAAAAGCAGCACAGTACTTGATAGTGTAGAAGCTCATCAGCCTTTTAAAGGCTATGAAATCATATAAAATCTCACTGAAACAAGATTGATTTCCTGATGCCTACGTTGCACACTGATAAGTGATTGTCTAGTGTCATCCCTGGGTATCTACACTCACGGCAACTCCCCCAGCCCCTCCTATCCTCTCTGTCGCCTGACTTAGACTTCTCCTTCATACAGATTCTGCTTTTCCCAGCTTCAGCTAAGGGTCCAATTCCTTCCAGATCTCCCCTTTGTAACTAAAGGGAATAATTGGCCCCTGTTCTCTCTTTATAACAGTCCTTTACAGACAAGCAGACAGTGAGGTTTACACCCACAAGTTATCTTTTCTCCAGACTGATCATGCTTGGCTCTCTTAACTATTCTTACAGGACTTATTGTTTACTATCATTTACCCCTAGCCTCCTGCTAGCTCTCTCTCTCTGGCCTGCAAACTACCTTTTAAAAACGCTACACCCTGACACAGATGCAACGCTACACAAACACAGCCAAAAGGATGGGAGGAAATGATCTACAGGACCTGCAAATTAGAGGGGGAAGACTCCTGTAGGAGCACTGCATCCTTTCCGTCCTCTCTGGAGAATTTTCGGCACACCTTTGTAGCAAAGCTCCCAGGGCTACTCTCATTCACAGAATACCATCACTTCCCTGGGAATGGTACTTCAGCCTCTGCCACATTTCTGTGGCAACTGTGCTGCCTATTCAGCATTTCCTTTAGTACCATTTGCTTGGTTACAATTACTTCTCCTTCAGTTCTGGTTAGGCTCCTGCACAACTCCCCTAGCAGGGCAGATCAGGCACCTAACCAACAGCCACTCTGACAGCGCTGAACAGTTCCTCATTCTTTCTCTCTCCTCAGTGTTTACATTCTTAAGCACACATTTTAAGGCAGTCACCACATCTCTCTTTTAATTGTCATTTGGCCAAGCTAAATGTAATTAGTTACTTTAATCTTCCCTCTTAGATCAATCCCTCCAGCATCTTAATCATTTTTGTTGCTCCATTGAATTTGTTCTAATTTGCTGCCATCTTTGGGGCACTGAGTTCTCCAGAAATGAACTCAATAGTCCAGGTATACTCAGACAAGGCAAATGAAGAAAACATGACTATAAACACATAGAAAACATTTCCTTGCTCCAAGATGCAATAGTTCTGTTTATGCAATCCAGAAATCACATCAGCCTCTCTGCTGCTGCACTGTATTGTGAGCCAAGATCTCATTTGCTAGCTGGTGTAACCCCAATGTCATCTCTAGTATTACTGCACCTCTCATCTCTGCTTTCTTTCCAAGTGTAGTGTGATTTTAACTCCTACTATTCAATTTACTATCCCCTCTGCTAATCCCCAAATCCTATTCTGAGGTATGACTGCTTAGCCAGCTATATATCTCAAATCTCTTTGATTTCCAATGGAAATACTCTCACAAAGCAAAAGGCATGGGAGTTTGTTATCAGAGTAAAGTCAAGGCACATCACAAGACAATATGGATTTTTCACACACCTGTCCCCACCATCGGTCCCTCACTGAAAACTGTCAAAGGGTTTTCAAACACTGCAGTTCAGCTTTGTTGGCGTACCAATGCTGTGCTGCTGCGTCAGTCCCTGATGCTCGCATAAAAAACAGTGGCCCCTGGAGACCTCTGCAAGGCCCTGTAAGAATAACTGGGAGCAGCGGCCAGGTGTCAATTAAGCATTATTCAAAGGTACCACTGCTGAGGTACATTTCTGTACACTGACTTTCTCCATATGCACCCTCATAGTGGACATAAGCACCTTCCTAATAGCCTGAACATCAGCTCACTCCAAAACATGTTGTCAAAGGCTTCTGCCCTCCTTCACCATAAAGCAGGGCACAGGGGGAGAAGATTTCTTCAAAGCCCTTCTGAGAGACACCACATTGGTGCAAAGCACCCCAAATACTGGCAAAGCACTGGGCAACCACAGAAGAAGGATCTCGGAGCAAAAATTTTTTTAGGATGCAGAAGGAAAAACTTTTCTCCCCCCTCAAAACCTTGCCCCCCATAAAGTCTCCTGCAGAATTCTTCTTATGACTCACCACCACCATTCCCCAGACACCAGAGCCTCCAGCAGCTCCCAGACTAGTTCAAAGGATCTGGTTTTGCTCCCCCAGCCCCATCTATCACCTGCAGGGCTGCCCTAGCCCCAAGCTGCAGGTAAGAGCATGAAATTCAGTCAGGTTTGTCCAGCCTGGAGGAGGGAGAAAGAGGGTGGAGGAGCAAGGGGAAGGTGGGGTGCCTCAGGATGAGGGTTGGATGGGGAGCTAGCTCTGGGCAGTACTGACGCATTACCTCCATGTTTGTTTAGCGCAGGGAGGGGAGTAGATAATGTCCAGCCCAGGACTGCTCGCAGTAGCCACAAAGCAGCTGTGGCTCAGCAGTGTCTAAGTGAAGTGAGTAAGGGGTCCTTCCCACTCTGCCACTGGTTGTGCCTTCTTCCCCCTTGCTCTGGGCCCCAGATGAAGCAGGACACATCTACCTGCACCGAGCAGGTTGTAGCATCAATTTACCTCTCCCTAAAAAAAGAGTGGAAAATAAAGCACCAGCTACTCACTCCCACCCTCTCCCATGCATATGTACTGCTACTGCAGATAAATTTATGAGTTAGCTCTCTCAGTCCCTCATGGTCCAGGCTTTCCTAGGACCGGAATGCAATTTACTGCCACTGCAAATCCAATGAGGTATATAGATCTGGCTTCATGCCACCACCTTTTCTCATGACCCATGTCAGCCCACTTTTCAAAAGCAGCAAGAGAAGGTCTTCTGCTTAACTTTACAGTATGTGTACCAACAAAAAGAAGTGAAGAAAGAAGCTTAGCACAATTCAAGTCACTTGTAAAGCCACAGTGTGTGTGAATTGGCTGAACAGTCATTATTGCCACCACTAAGTTCCTCACTACAAGCAACAGGATCAGTTTGAGCAAAAGGAAAACAAAGTCAACTGAATATAAGTACAAATCTGCACAGTACATATCTTTTGGATGTTCAGAAAATGTGAGATGGTATAGATATATGCATACACCACTTCTACCTCTACACTTTGGATTTATTTGAAGGCCATGGATCCTCCTTGCAAACTAGTCTACAAGATCTTGGGATGCATTTAGCCTGAAAAGAAAGACCAGACTTATGCATACATATCTAGAGGACAGGAGTTCCAGCCAGCCACCTGACTATATGTCCTGGCACAGACCAAAGATGGCTACTTTCTGCCAAATGCTGATCAGCATATACTAAACCAGCTCAGCTGGGATGGAGAAGGTCAGCTTTGCTTCAGCCAACTGGTAGCTGACTATGGCCAAGAAAAACCTTAGTAGGGCTCTTACAATCTTGCTCTAGCAAACAGTGAGACAATTCTCAATTACATCTTCTCCAAACCCTACAGTATTGCACCAGAAAACTCCATCCATTTGCTGAACTGCAAGTGCTGCTCAAGGTTGTTCAGCTGTTCCCCAGTATGTTTTTCTGTTTACCAGTATGAATGTATAATGCTTCACTTCTGATTGCATTAAGAGGTACAACAACCTGCTGCTTCCAAGTGAAATTTGCCTTCTCTTTACATTGCTAATCTGATCTTTCATGGAACAGACTATCTCCAGATGCTTTTATCTAAATTCTGTATTTTTTTAGCTGGTGTAATAAATGTGGCATTTCGGTAAAGCCAAGGTTCAAGTTGAGTCTTTTGCATACAAACTTGTCTAAACCTCCAGGCTTCACCTAAAGAGCATGTAGATCCATTCATATCCAGAAACATTGTACCATATGCTCTCTTTCTGCCGTATCCTTTAAGTTCACTAAATATTTAGACATCCTATAATAAAATCAATTAGGAGGTTGAAATGGAATTTAGGTCTTTAACTCTTTCTTTTTTCTCTCCCTCTGGATCTGTGACAGTAAAATCCAGTTCTAGGATTTTCTGTGAAGTTTTGTCTTGCAACTTTTTAACTATCATTTTATATTACTCTTTCAAAGTCATTCAGACATTCAGCTTATGAGAAAACACCATTAAGTTGCTTTAAAAGTTTCAAATTCTGTTCAAATGGAAATTTCAGCTACGCCAAATACAGTCATTTTAAGCAATTTTTAACAGAGAGTCATTGATTTTTCTCTTCCAGGCACAGTCCACAAGGATCTGGGGGAGGAAACTCAGCACAACTTAATCTGATCCCAAAACTGAATGTCAGATTCTATACTTATTGCTGTTTTATACTGCAGGAAAAGCAATACATTATGCAATCAAGAAAACACCTGAAAACTTATATGTACTAAATGCTGATGAATGTGTTGGCACCCTTAAAATCACATCATCTAATGTCTGAAAAACAAGGAAATGACCAAATATGAAGAAAAAAAACAACATTGTATGAAGCACAGATTTATGCAGCATTCATTACAGGCATTAAAATAGCAACTTAGTATCTCAATAGCTCTTTAAGGTGCTCCTCAGATGATAAAAGTGAACAAGTTTATAAACAGTAATACTTTGAAATGAAACCGATTTAAAAAAGAAAAAAAATATTGCAAGCACTTGTGCCCTGAACCACAGGGCAGTCACCCAAAATTCAAGCCTCATCACACAAATGCCAAAATTCTACCCGATTTCAAAGGGAGAGCAGACCTGGCCTCTGGGCTGCAACTGAACCCTTGTGTAGTTACACACTGCAATTAGCTCTGCCACAGTTGACGAACTGCAGTATCACAGAAGATTGTCACATCAGAGAAGGTACACCGATTTCTGTATTAGCCTGTGTACTTAAAAGGATACAGACTGCCTGGGCAAACCTTCTCTCTAATTTTCTGTTTTATTTGATTTTTATGCTTCATCATGCAAACAGTATTTCCTTGTGAAAGATCTGCCCTGGTGGAGATGGGCAATGCTTCTAAATACATGCAGGCAAAAACTTGTTAAGATATATAATTGAATGTCATTCTTACACCAGCTTCCTCCTGGGACACAGTGATTACAGAAGAAGCAAGCCCCAGCCATCTCTCCTTAGTCTTCTTGCAGCACTGAGAGTTTTCTGTGGGGCACCACCAACAAGCCCTATGATACCTGGTCATGTCAAAGGACCTCATGCATCAACTTGCCACTTTCTGGATTGAAATTAAGGTCTGAGAAGTCCAGAAAGCATAGCTGGGCTGAACTATATGGACATTGCCATTTCTTGAAAATTCAAATCCCATTTGAGAACCATTTAATATCAGACTGAGGGATCTCCAGGCCTTCACATTCGAAAAGATGTGACTATCAGGTAGCTAGTTCTGTTACAGTGGAAAAAATACAAAACAGAGGACCAGGGATTAGGAGACTTCAGATTCCTCCTGGATTGTGACCGTGTTCCAGACTGGGTGGTAAAAACAAGATAATATAACTTCCTGTCTTCCAGCCCCAAGCCCTGCTCATCTTAGCATGTATACACACAGAAGAGACATAGAAACCTTTAGGAAGCTCACATACACAGGCTGCCTTTGTACTCCATAGGGATTTGCTTCTCCAGAGGGCTCCAGGAGTACATCCGTTGGGCATCAGTCTACACTGCCCTTCAAAGGACCGCCTCTTTCTCCACCGACTCCTCAGAGATCCTCTGGAAACAAGACTCCCAAAGGTAGTGTTAGCTTCTGGAAAAACTTTCCTTTCCATATAGAAGTTAAACATCTCACCAAGCTTATAAAAGCAAACATGCTATGAACGAGAGGGGACATACTGAAGGATACAATCTGCAGGAATGAAAACCCCAGTGATTTTAAAGATCTTGACACAACTTTAAGCTACCTGCACATTAGAAGAAATTATAAAAAATTTAATTGAAGCAGTAACTCTGGTTTCCTGTCACAGTGTCTCTGTAGTTCTTGTCCCTCATTCTTTCTTAAAGAGCATTTGCTCAAGGGTCAGGTCTTTGTTCCCTGGGAATTCACTTCCACCTGCCACTTTTTCGCCCACCTGGAGTCAGCACTCAATCTGGATGCTAAATGAAACATTTCGTTGTCACTAGAAATACAAATTCATCTAAAGCAGAACAAGATCAAACCTGCACTGCCTAATTGGGAGGTAGAATTAGCTCCCATGTCTCACATTTCTCAGAGGAGTCTACAGCCTCTAGCTATGGAGCCTGCTTCTCTATTTCTTTCATGCTGAAGCCATTTCCCTATATATAAGTAATTACTTTATACTGGGCTAAAGAAACAAACTACCTCCATAGCCCAGTTGTTAGAGCACTCACTCTCGAGCACAATGAATAGGCATTTATATAAAGTAGAACAGCTCCAACTGGAAAAACTCCAACCAAAAAAGCATTACTGCAGAGGACCTGGTAGTCTGGGCTCTCATGCTGCCTAGGACAGCTTTGGGGACAAGCCCCCACTCCAAATTCTGCAGAACAGGAATATGTCAAAACACAGTTACTTTTCTGTTTACCAGGCTGCTAGATATTCTGGTCTTTTTTCTTTTTGATGAGAACACATCAAATGGTCTAACTAGTGCAGAACTAGCAAAATCTATGAAATCAATGTTTTTTTGTGAAAGGCAGTAAACCCATTTCTTGCCACATTCCCTCCTTAACAAACCTCTTCTATCAAAAAACCTTATCACCATCTCTAACATCATAAGTCAGTGATCTTACAGATAAGCTGAGAATATGGAATGTGATTTCACCTCAAAGTCCTAATGATAAAAAGTATAAGAGTATAAGGGGAAGTACATCGTTAACCAACACTCATCTCTGACCTTGCATCTCCTAGTTTCTGAAAGGTATTATTCCCTCCAGTTAAATAAATAAATAAATAAAAATATCTCTCTAAAAAAAAAAAAAAAAAAAAAAAAAACAACCAAAAAAACAGCACAACACAAAACTTCATACAGAAAAGGGTCACTCATCTAAGATACCCACTGTGGGCATCCAGCTTCTGCTTCAGGATGCAACACAGCACAGGCACTAGTCTCTTGCAAAGTTCTCTGAACCCTGAAGTTCAAAGAGCCTTTTAGCTCCTTCACTCCCCATTGAAATGGTGCAAATTAAAAGTGGATAAAGCATGATCCTCGCAGCTGTTTCTGAATCCTTGATTTGAAAGTTTGCAAACTTTCAAACCAGGAATTCAAAGAAAGCTTTCTGTAAGAGTTGCTGTATCTTTCAAGGCAGCCATCCCACAGCTACCCTATTCTTCTAAGCTACTTAGTTTTTATCCCCTCCTGTTTAGAATACAGGCTCCCCATCATGTTAATAAAATTACTCCAATGTCTTTTCTGAGGTCCCATTTATGCTTTTGTAGCATTTACCTCTTTGCTACTTCCACATGGAATGTTAACACCTTGCTCCCAGAATGCTCAAATACACTGTACCTCAGAGCACATCCAAGCTGCTTTTATCCTTTGCCATTCCATGTTTCAGGAGGCTATCTTTGCAATTTTAATTATATATAAAATTCAACTTTTCAGTAATAAATTAAAGGGTAATTTCAAGTTGCACCAGAAACGTGGAAAGCTGAAGAGGAGAGATTGTGAGAACAGATTATGTCATTCTGTTGCTTTCCTTAGACTCTCCCTTGGGCATTGCCAGCCTTCGATGTTTCAGCTTGCTTCTACTGGAACACGTCTAACACGAGGGAATCTCCCCTGAGATGCTTAGGCCACTAACTACAGCAGCCAGCAATAACAGAGAATTATAGAGGAGGAGGGAGAGCGGTGCAGAGGTATGTAGATCTCTCCCACGTGCTTTCCACACAAGCATATGCCTGCATGAGAGTAGACGCAAGCTCATGCATTTTTGTGCATTTTCTCTGCCACAATGCACTTCAAATGTATTTCTCAGCAGAGTCTGTGACAGAAATTCCCCAGAAATCCAGCCATGTGCAATTCATTAACATCCTGCTTTACCTGGCACAAAGAGATTCACAGAATCAATCTTTTCTCCATCCTCCTGGGGCAGCTGGCAGCATCCCGACACTTTTCCATAGAGCGGTACAGCCATTCTTCTCACTGCACAGGCTTCAAAACCACCTGCCCTCAGATGCTGTGAAGATTTAGGATTACCCTTGGAATGAGAGCCAGCTTCAAGCTCCTAGCAGATATTCTGCAATTCGCTTCCAGGTAGCATTCACTTAGGGCCTTTGCCTTTCACGTTCCAAACAACCACTGGGTTTCTCCAGAACTATTTTTCCAGCTGGGATGCTGGAGTAGCAGAAGTCCCACATGCGAAGAAAAACCACAATCCGTTGTTATGGCAGACTACCTTTCACCTACCAAATATCCACCTGTGTCCCATAGCCAGAAGCAATGCAGGGCCATTGCTGTCTTCAGCTATCATTAGGCTATTACACCTATCACCTGAAAACAATTTTCTGTTCATTAAACAATCAGCCCTGACATGGCATTTCTGCTTGTAAATTATCACCAGTTCATGACACCAAATCTTATCTGTCTCAGCGGGTTCTTAGTAACCATCTCACCTTCTAGTCAGTTTTGAAATAGTGAACTTTATAAATTTTACATTTGTCTCCTTTTGCAAAATCCTCCAAATTCATCAGAGGTCATACAAGCAAGAAACTACATCCATGTGAAAGAATTGTGCATATTAGCTCTTCAACAGTGCACCACAACCCTAACTATGAGATTAGTAGAAGAGGTGAAATAAAAATGTTAAATCCAAGTATAACAAAAAGGAGAGCTTATCATGTCATTTCCTCCATTTGCATTTGTGTTTGTCCTGGACACCTGTATAGAAAATTCCTAATTCTTACAGAAAGCACCAGAGGTCAGGATTACTTGCTTGTTGCTCTGCTAAAAAAAATAAGTGTAATCCACTAGCAAGGTTTCACCATAGTCCCTGCTTCTGCTGCTGCACAGGGAGATATAAACTTGCATAGGGTTTAGGCCACACAGCACATTCACAAAGCACACCAAACTTGCAGCCTCAAAATGGCACTTTCAGCCCTATTACCTAAATGCAGGAGAATCTCTACTGACTCGAATTAGGGAGATCACTCCCCCAACTCATTAAAAGAGCCACACATCCAAACCCCAACTGTACATAGGAAGCTCCTCCAACTCAGAGCAGAGGTGTGAGACTGAGAACGCTGGCTAGTGAAGTGATGATTTTCAGAAACCTCAATGCTCATGGCTCCCTGGATCTCATTTTATCTTCAGGAAGCAGTAAAAGTGAGTAAACAGAAGGCACCTTGAAACTGTAATTCATTTTGCAAGAAAAAGAATGACATAATGAAATAGCAAGGTGTGTATTTTCACATTGTTTAGTATGTGATGATAAACGTCACCTCCCCTTGCAGTATCAGGTTTTGGAACACTAGGTTCATTCAGATGCTGTAATAGTGTAAAACCTTGAAAGCAATGGCAACAGACCAGTGAAGCTTCTTAATGAAAAGGATATGGTTGCAATCTGAAGCAGCCCAAATTATTCCAGAATTCAAGAACTGTGCCTGCAAACGCTAAAGCATTGCTCATATGGGACAGGTTTATGTCTTTTCTGCACAGATTTCTATACTAAAGCTGTAGCCATCCCTGGGACAGGACAAACCATCACAACACACCAGAGATTTCAGAAAACGGGTGTCTTTGGGGTGTTCCAAATATATTCAAGCTGTGCCACCAGTCAACACCATCATGTTGACTCCTTGGGTACCATAAGAGATTTGGAGCACAGGCCAAACTCAAGCAGGTGGAGACAGTTTCCCCCAATGGGATAGTCAGTCTCTCCCTACAGAGAACAGATCAACCTCATTATCTTTCTTCAAAAGTTGTTCAGTTAGGCATGCAACTATCATGATCTATGGTTCATCAGAGACAGACTTTATTAGATACAAAATCCTGATAGCTCAGCACCTACATCTAGCTTTAAATATCTTTAGTCACAACCATTCTGCCAAGTTTATCAGCATCTTCTGCTGTCACTAAGACATTATTGCAGCAAACATCTAATTTTATGTTTAATCTGTATTCTCTTTGCTTCATCTTATATTCATTTATTTCCCGATTTGTCCTCAGTGACTAATGAGAATAATTGGCCCCTGTCCTCTTTCTGTAACAATCTTCATGGTATTTGTAGACAGTTAGGTATCCACCCACAGTTGTCTTTTCTCTAGGTTGAACTTGCCTGGCTCTCCCAATCTTTCTTCACAGGTCTTGTTTTCTCTGATTTGTGATCATTGTCTTTGTTCACTCCCCCACACTCTCCCTGGTCCTTCCCTCTCTTAGAAGTGCAGTCCCCAAACAGAATGCTGTTATCTAAGCTTAACCACATTTGTAAATAGATGTTAGACATACCATTTCACCATTTTGAACAAACAAGGTTTGCATACAGAGCTCACTCGTGAGCTGTACAGCAGGTCCAGTAAAGGATGCTGATAGCTAGAATGATTCATCTCTGGATCAGTGGTTCAAATCCAGACTAGGAGTGGAGAGTAATAAGCAAGAACTGTTCCCATTTCACAACTATATAGCTACACACAAAGTAATGTAGGCTGACTGCTGCCTGGAGAAATAACTTAGAAGTTCATCACATGAAGAGTTAACTGGAGGTGAGTTCTTAGTCCCTTCACATGCCAGGTTTGGGAGGATGCGACAGAATAATGTCCCATGGATTGTTTAGGTCAGATGAACTGGTGGCCCCAAGCCTGTTTTGGTGGATAGCAATCAGCAGAGACAAGAAACCAAACAGATCATGAAGACTAGATTCCCATTTCTCCCCACAGGGAAGTGTTTCATCCCTATGAGTGTTTCAGCACAGCCACACCCACCCACCCACCAACATTAATGACACCATATGTACAGAAATATCTTTGGTACTCGGAGCTGGCAACCTAACATTTTACCTAAGCCACTTTCAATGATTCTTTTCAGTTTTGAACCTTCCTTGTGGGGTGGGTGGAGCTTAGAGGTATAGGGAGTGACTGTTGCCAAGAGCTCAGCTTAGCATCCCTTTTGCTTTGAGCCAGTAACCATATTCTCATTCATAATTTCTCTTTTTTCCTCATGATGCTTAATCAATCCATCTGTATTGAAGGCTCTGAAACATGGTCTTTGATTGCTTGCATTAGAAAGGAAAGGGAGCCACCCTGCATACTTCATAGTCTGCAAATAGCCTCTGTATTAGGAAATGCCAGCTGACAGTGAGTCTCAGAGTATATAACCTTTCCCTCTCCCCCTTTTAGTGGACCTGAGGACAGAAAAAGCAGTATTTTTATTCTAATTGCACTAAGCATATTCAGTATATGTGTAAAAATTGAAGAAAGAGAAGCCAGTCCCTCCTCCTGCCCATAGCCAGCGTTCTCTCCTGCTTCTAAGAAAACACTAAAAAGAAGCCTTGCCTCAATAGGTACAAATTAGCCATGGTTTGAGTTGACTTGATCACAGCACGGTTTGCATACTACCTAAATGCCATGCATTTGTTTCTGAGCGCATAGAGAGGCCTTTGTCCATGCAGCTGACCTCAGGTGCATGGAGGTAGACAGCCTGGGCTGCAAAGATCATCACACACTTGGTCGACTTCTACACACACCAGTTCCATACTGATGCAAAATTCTACATGGGAGTTGGTGGTTTGCAGCTTAAGGAAGCCATGAGCTCTTGAACTATAAAGAGTGGAGTTGTTTGGATGATTTTTTTTCTCCGCAACATGAAAAGTAGCTTTGACACTTAACCCATATGGGTCAGCCTCCTGGTTCCCAGGGGGTTAGGACCATGGCACTAATTTTGCCAAGGCAAGTGTCAGTCCCTGCCTGCCTCCTTCTCTGTCTTCAGATGAACAAACAAGCAAGGTGGATAAGTCAGAGGGATGGTGGAGCCTGCTTTGTGGCTGGAGAAGTAGTCTTTAGTTTCCACTATGACGCACTTGGCTGAAGCAGAAACACAAGGTTCAGAAGAAAGGATAAGGCAGTGGTAGCAGGAGAGCCATGCTTGCTTTAAGTATCTTATTTTCCTCTGGTTACCCTTCCACATATTTAAGTGCCGCAATCTTCAAACAGCCATTTCGTCTTATGCAGGGAGGCACACAGGGCAGTAGCTGTGAAGTTGCGGTGAAACAACGAAATGAATTGGTTGATTCACTGTGGTTTAAAGAATTCTTGTGGATGGGTGGTAGAGGACAGATCAGGTAATAGCAGATAACTTACCAGCCATGCTTCTCCCAGCCACTCCCTGCTTTTCTATCAGGTATACATATATCTTGAAGAAGGCTAATCACAGAATCACAAAAGTCAGGCAGTTCTAGAGCCCCAATGTCAGGCAGAGCGGATACTACCAATAATCCACTGTAGATTAGACAATCACAACACATGGAGACATCTCTCTTTAAAAGACCATCTAGTCCATCTCTTCAATTAACTAATCCAATTCTTTGTGATAAATTGCAGCTTACATAAAGAAAAAAAGATGTTTTAAAAACCCTCTGCGTATTCTCCAGCTGCATGATAATGCTCTTTCCCCACTGCCCACCAAGCCATGCTGATAAGCAGGGTACAGGCAGAGTACAGCTGTGGCCTCCCTGAAGGCTGAGAAGATTAAACCTCTAGAGACCAGTTCTGACTCTGGACTATCTCACAGGCAGCTTTTGCGCATCCTAAGAAGCAAAAGATGGGAGTAGGGAATGGAGCCCATTGCAGACAAGCAGTGCTGTCTGTACAGCACTCCCATCCTCTGCCGGCTTGGGGGAATGAGAAACAGCACTGGGAATCAAATCCAGACCTCCCACATGGTACTGCAGAGAAACTGATTTCCAGTGCCAGCCTAGGCAACATGAGTTCAGCGTGGGAATCCAAGCACAGCTCCATGTGCTAGCGCAGAATGGCTCTGGCACTGGAGACAAGGCCAACCTGCCCTTTTTCAAACCAAGTACAAGAAATGGCCCCAGCTGAGCTCCAACAGCAAATGAAACACAGAAATTAATGCTGCCACCTCTCCTCCCTGTAGCTGTGCACTTGGGGAGGTGGTGCTGGTTCATAGGTTGATAGCAGTTTATACAGGCACAGATGATAATCCAGAAGGAGGATAGAATAAGTCAAAGCCCAAATAATTAGATGAGGATGGAGGGTTGGAAATTTTTGCCCATGCACTATATCTTCCATCTCTCCACAATCCCTATGTGCTTTTGTGTTCACAGGTACAACATAAATCTCAGCCATCAAAGCAGATACCCTGCCCAGACCAGGATGGCTGGGGGCTGCTCCTTTGCCCCCTTCCTTTTCCCAGCCTTGTCTCACTGTCCAAGGGATCACAAGAAGTACAGGACTTGTGCAGGCTGCACTGAGTTGGTGCAGCAAGTGTGTGCCACTGGATCAGAGCCCAGAGTCCCCAGGAAAGGGGAGTGTTGACTTTAACCATGCTTCTTCCCTTTTCTCTGCTGAGATCAAGTGCTGCGTACCAAAGGCAGAGCCAAGAGGAAGGTAAATCAGGTCTCACAACCCCCAAGCTGTTTCCCCATTCCACCCTTGACCTGCTCCAATCTGTCCCAACCCTCTGAGACCCCCACCTAGGTCTGGGAGACAAGCTGGTGTGGTGAGGACCACAGAAAACCAGGATATGCGGAGGCAACAAGATCTGCTGCTTTGGGACTGCGTGGGTGAGCACTTCAAAATCTCCCATACCCACACCTCCTCTCTGATAGAGCACCCTGCACCCACACACATGCTGTCTCTCTTCAGAGCTGCAGTTGGGGCACACCAGGTCACCCCACACCCCAGGGTGCCATGCCCTTTCTCTGCTCCCCTAGGCTTTGGGCAGTGGGGCAGCAATGCAGTGTTGCATATCCAGCTATCCCTCCCTGCCCATGGGGCAGCTCAGGGGGGAACCAGCTGCACCCTACACTGCTTATAAGGCCTGAGGTAACTGTACTTGATGGTTAGGGGGGCAATATTAGAAGACATCTCCTTTTATCCCTGTTGGAGCTGGCAGGGAAGATGAGGAAGAATCTCAGGTAAAGGTAGCAAGAAGAGAGACAGGGAGGTAACGGCAGGATGGGGATTTGGCCCCTGCTTCCTGCCACCGCGGCTGATCATCAGAGTTGCAAGACCCCTCCCCAGTTGCCATCCACCCTGCTCTACCCTCTGGCCAGCCCTTGCCCAGGTTACAGCTGGGAAGGACAGTGGTAGGGATTTGGCACTGCCTGGGCTCTGTGCCTGGCAGGCAAGGCTGGAGGCTGTGGTAGGCATCGGGCCGCCCTGGAGGAGCGCACACAGCTGCCAGGGGCTGCTACGCTTGCCAGGAATGCAAAGCACCTTCCCTCCCTCCCTCCAATCTGCCCCAGGAGGGGGCAGAGGGGCAAGGGCAGAGCCAGGCTTACCCAGCATCTTCCCTTGCCATTCGTCCCGCCCAGACCCTGCTGCATCCCCCCCGGGGATGTGGCTTTTGGGGGCTTTCACGGCTAAACGAGACCTGATGGAGGAGACACCAATCTCCCAACCTGGTCGCTACTGGGGTTGAAGGTGGATCCGGGGCCTGAGAAATTACTCCCAGAAACAGGAGAAAGGCTCCCACACACGCCCTCCTCCCCACACAGGTAAACTTTCTACTCCCACTGGAGGGAGGGAGGGAGGGAGGGAATGCTCTGCCAGGGAGGATCCAGGCGCAGATAAACCCTGGGAAGCCTTAGATATTTATAGAATCACAGCCAGAATATGGCAGAAAAGGTAGTTCTCAACCCTTCGACAGGGAACTGCTCCTGGTTTTTAACAATAGCATGACAAAATCCCCTGGAAAATGTGGGAAAGAGCCACTGGAAGGATCAAGGCAAGGGAGGGAGGGGTGGAAGAGGCGTCCCCGCCACAGGATGCTCCGAGTGCCTCAGGGGCCGGGCACCTGCCACCGCCCCGGCTCTCCCTGCGACAGATCTGGGGGAACAGCCTCACTCCGTCATACTCCTCCTGTGGGATTGTGGGATGAGCCCCCCTCCTTGTATTACCTCCCTGTGCTCACTGTCAGGCCTTCGGTCTGCTGTAGGGAAGAGAGGAAGTGGGCGGCGGGTCGGGGGGAGCGCGGGTGTGGGGCTGACCATGACGGTAAGGGTGGTGGGGGTCTGCCCCGCGGTGGGGGGGTGTAGCAGTTCACAGCTCCCGTGCCCCTCTCCCGGCGTGAAGCTGAACAGCCCCACGCATGCCGGGCAGAGCTGCGCAGCGGCCACGGGTTTAGGCTTAAAATAACCCCGAGGCGCTCAACACCTTGTGCCTGGAGCTCCCACAGCCCGCGGCACTCCGCTCCCTTTGTCTTGCCACCATTTTACGGGAAGACTCACATGTCACGATTACGGTCGGCGTGCACCGGTATCTCTCACGTATCTTGAGCCGAGCTGCACAATAGCCATTTTGCATCCCTCCCGAGTGGGCTGAGGAAGGGGCTGCCCGCGCTGGGGGCGCGTGGTATGAGGAGCGGGAGGGCGTCAGAGACCACGATGCCCACTGACAGCACTGGAGGGGATACGGGGGTGGGGGGCGACGGATAGAGATAAATTAAAACCCGTGGAGTTGCCTGAATACAGCACCTCGTAGGTTCAGGTTAAGTCTCTTGACGTGCTTGGACTTAAAATAGCCCTTCACCTCCACGCAAGCAGGCGCACTCGCCCCGGCGCTGGGTGGGCTCCTGCCGCGGAGCCAGGGGCGTCCCCCAGATCCCCGGTCCCCGACCCCCGTGTTTAGGCCGCTCACGATCGAGAGGCCAGCGTGGGTTTTAAGTAATGCACCACTCTGCTCGGCAACAAGCAGCTTTCACCGTACTGTTATTCCTAATGAGCTCTATTTTCACATTAAAGCATGGCAAGGAGCCGCTGGACCAGTGAAAAGAAAAAAGGCAGTTTGCGGATGGATGGATGGATGGATGAATGGGAATTATCTTCGTTTTCACCCTTTCCCAAAGCCATGTTCTTCCTTCCATGTCTCTCCCTGACCCCACCTGCCCACCCTCAAAATAAAATCTCAAGGGACTTTCCCCCTATTCATAATGCAGTTCATAAGCCAAAGCATCCCTCTCGCCTTCCCTTCATGTCCTATTTGATGAGCCAAGAGGGAATCAACATGTCTGGTGAATATTTCTTCCCTTTCTTTTTTATGCATCTGCTTCTAAGAGCAGCTTCACTAAACCTTTTGTTCTACCATGAGTGGACCTCCCTGGGCAAACCCATGTACCAGAATGAGCTGCCAGTAAAAGAGAGAAAGAGGAATTTCCCTACCTTGGTTTGTAGAAGCAGAACCTCTAGACGGACAGATCAAGGGAGAGAGCATGTTGGGAATGTCCAGTCTCTTCTTGCTTGCATATCCACATAAGAAGAATAAGGGTCAGGGGGAGCAAACGTTGGGGAATGAGTTAAAAAGAAAATCCTATCTGGCTGTAAAAAAAAATAGAGGATTCTTTGTGGCAATCTTGCGTCTTGAAGAGGTGCAAATTCAAAAGCTGGAGAGAATCACTTCAGCGGATATTCAGCACAAGTGGTGAGGATCGTCAAATGCAGGTTCCAGAGCAAGCATTCCTTTAGCCTTTTTTATGATTATTCTTATTATTTTTCTGGGGTTTTTTTCTTTTTTTTTTCCTGGAGCCCTAGTGGAGGAGGTTATGTTTAAAGCAACTGGAGGTCGGTGCCTTTCTTCTGTGAAGCATGATTATCCTCAAAGCGTCCCCTTCCTGAAGGGAAAAATAAGCATCAATTTTGTTTTAGAGGGGTCTGAAGGGGATAAAAACCACTCCCCAGCAAAGACATTAATATGTTGAGAAGAAAGGGAGGCAAAACGCATTTCCCAACAGGGCACACAAGCAGAATTTAAAAAAAAAATATATTAAAAAAAAAGAAACAAAAAAAAACGAAAAGCCCAGCTGGCACGGGTGTATAAATAATTCAGATACGGGCTGACTACACCATTCCCGGGATAGGCATGCATACGAGACAGGGAAGAAGCGGGAGAGATGTGAATCGCGGCGAGAAGGCGAGGCCCCCCCCTCCCCACGCACGCACAGCATCGCGCCCACCCGGGCCCAGCCCCCGGCGGGCTGGCGAGGGCCGTGCCCACCCTCTGCAGTGCTGCCCGCACCGCTCCGCTCTGCTCAATGGGCTGCGCGGGGAGCACACACACACACACACGCACTGCCACGGGTGGGGTTGGGGGGGTCAACTGCGGTGTGGCCGTTTTGCACTACGCTTCCCCCCCACCTCCGGAAAACAGCCCTTGGACCTCTGGGGCTTGAGTTGAGCTCTTGGGTATTTTTTTTCCTAGGGGTGGGTTGATGGCTGGGGGTCGTCCTCGGGCCGGG
>JASSUY010027952.1:0-37846 GCA_032466535.1 Forpus xanthops | reverse complement strand
AGTTTGGGTCAGGTGCCCTGTCTCTGCTTCCTCCCAGCTTCCCCTCCTCCCTGGCAGAGCATGAAACTCAGAAAGTCTTTGGCAAACACTCTAAGCCATAACTATAAACACTGGTGTTATCAGCACTGTTCCCAAGCCGAAAACCAAAAACAGTGCTGCAGCAGCTACTATGAAAGAGAGAAAAATGACTGCTTCTGCTGAACCCAGGGCACACACATGAGACCAGGAAGTGCTTTTAACTGGCTGAAGCATAAAGCTCTTACAGGATTGAAGGGAAGACAGGAATGCAGTGGCAAACATTTACAGGGCTTAGGTCTCGTGAGAGAGTTATCCCAGGTGCAAGGTGTCCCTGCTCATGGCACGAGGAGTGGAAGTTAATGATCTTAAGGTCCTTTCCAACCCAAATCATTCTAAGATTTTATGAAATGCTTTGAATAGCTCCTGGTGACACTCATACCCAGTACATGAGTATTAGGAGTAAACAAAACTAACCAGATGAGAACCTTGGCAGCACCTTATCATCCAGAGTGAACTACTGCTGCTTAAACCTCTAAAATATTGATGGCTTGGTATTGTCAGCACAAATGCTCTGCACATAGAGGGGTAGTGAAAGTGAACAGGCCCCCAAACACAGTGTTGCATAGAGCATTCATCAGGGCAACTCTGACTGTTGCAGTGAGCTACAGATAACTGTTCTTTAGGTCACTCCTTCCAGCAAGCAACCCACAAAGCCTAAAATAATACCTAAATGATACAGGATACAGGACTGCTGATGCAGGAATACTGCGCTACCACACAAGCAATTTTCACTTAATAAAGGAACTAGACAGGAGCAACTTTTCTGTTGTGATCTGCACCCTCTCAATTGCCACTGCCAATGAACTATTACCAGCAAACTGCTCCAGTAAAAGTTTCAGTTGCATCTATGCAAGGTGTCTGCTGGTCAAACAGCCCTAATTCCTCTAATGTTGAGCAAGACCAGCTTGCTCAAGTTCATCAGATAGACATAGCTCCACAGGTCTGAATTAATGGGAGCTTTGCAGTAGATCAGCTACTGTCTTAACACAGGACCCAGAGGCTCCAGCAAACATCTTTAAGCGGCCTCTAAACCACAGAGTTCCTCAAGAACATCACAAGCATTGGACAGACTATTCATACTGGCAAGACTCAGAGAGTACCCAGATGTCTCTCAAGGGTGAGTCTGCCCTGTGAAGCAGAGGTAGGTGCATGATCCAGAGGAGCCGCAAGTCAGAACCACCAGGAGAAACGGCTACCTGAGTGATGCTCAATATATGAAAGACAAAAATTAAGCCCAGAACATTTTCAGAGCCAGTTTTCAAGTTTATAGCAGGAATAATTCAAGCAGGAGGAAAATTCAGCTGACAAAACCAGCAGGTTATCATTAAAAAGACATGAAGAAAACAAAGGAGAAACCTCGGTACCTCCAGCCACAGCTGGCAGACAGCTCCCTCCCACCAGCAGCAGGGAAGTGAGGGGGGCCACGACAGCAGGAGAAGGGGTTACCAATCTGCAGGGCCTCCCCAACACATCCACACACCTCCTGACAATGCCTGTGTCTGACTGGTAGAGATTTAAGCCTTAGGAGTCCTGTCAGGATACACACAGATCTCTCATCCAGGAGCAAAGATACAGTATAAATCTATTTCTTTTCTCTTTGCTCTTCAGCAGCTGCAGGCTTTTTTTCCAATTTTAATTTCTGAGTAACCATACGGAGCAAATTTAGTAGGTATCACATAAAAATGCTATTTTTCATCTCATAAATCCCACTTAGGTAATGTAATCACGTGTCTTAGGTTTTGACATGCAAGCTTTACCCTCCTAGCACTCAAGTACAGATGTGTAGGTACCCACTTGCAGCAGAGGGGATATGTGTTTTCCTGGGCTGGCTGTGAGCATTGCCCTGCAAATGGTAGCAGTTACTCAGATAACACGTGCCGTTTCAAGAATCACATTTTCTAGCCACAAGGAAGCGAGGTTCAAGGGAAAGCTATGGTAACCTTATCTTCAGGTAAGTGTTGTCATCTCCATGCATAGGCTTTTGGGATTTTTTTAACTGATTTCTGCAGTGCCAACTTCACTTTAAAAAACCTGCTCAAGTGCGTGCTTAAATCAAAACCACAGATAAAGAGGCATTTGAAACACTCTACAGCTACTCTGGGCAGTCCGTTTAGCTTAGCTGATCATTAAGTATTCTAAAGTTTAGGTTATATGTAGTCATTGCCGATATAAAGATAGTGCTGTCAGTTTCTCTCATTTATTCAAATATCCTCAATTCCTGGGAGCCTCCAGTATTTCTTTCCAGGAAGGGAAATGAAAACAAAGGGGAAAAGGAGAGGAAGGGAAAACCGTCCAGAATACACACTTCTTTCTAGACTTCACAACAAATGCTCCTCAGAGAGGGCCTGACAAAACCTGAATACTGCAACAGCAAAGCATTTCTATTCGTGCATTTATTTATAATCATAAATCCACACTTTCCCACCAGCCATTAGAAAACATGCATCCAAAGGAACAATATTTCTGCCCACAATGGCAGCATTTTGACCACATTCTTGGCTGTGGAATATTTGTAAATTTGCAGAATTCCAACTCTATGTGTATTTTGAGATTTCAAAATGAAATAATACATTTCCCGTTTCTAGAGTCCTATCGACAACAATGAAAGTTTAACCATTTTTTAAAATTATAGTCAAAATTGAAGAGCAGCAACTCAAATTCCCTAAATTTTTCTGATGGGTGGAAGAAGAGGACTGAGAGGGGACAATGTTAATTTCCATCCTCCCCCCCAGCCTTTCAGCTGGTGTCATCAAAGAAGCATTTTCTGAAGTTGCCAAGACTCGCACACAATAGAGAAGAAAGCACAACCAAATCAATCACCATCCAGCTGACACCGTTGCAGAATAAAATCCATTCAGACTTCTGAGTTGCAGCAAATCAAATCTGGCAATAATAGGGCTGATCTTACTTCTACCCCCCCTGGCAAATGGAGGCGTGGGTAAAGTACTCCAGCATTCAGCTGAAGAAACTTGAATTTAGTAAGTCAGTTTTTATTATCAGTCCCGGTTCCTAAGGAAGCCAGTTTATACAACTGCCTGTGCAGGTATTTCTATCCTTTTGTCTATCTTGCAAAATAGCTTACAGTTTTCCAGGGCAATTTCAATGAGGTTTTTGACAGCGGTAACAGAGTATTTATAAAAATACTGTTTCTGATCAAGTTTTGTACCTGTGTAAATGGCAGGGCAGAAGAAAGATAATGCTTCTGCTGAGGAAAATTTGCCATGTTAATTTATCAGACACAAGAAAATAGACATATTAGGCACAAACCTATAGGAAAGCAGACACCATAACTTTTCCTTATTATGGCACTCCCTTTTTCTTATGCTTGTGAGATACCAAAACAATAAAAAACCCAGTTAAACAGAAAGATGCATTTTGCAATGTATTAGCACTGTCTCCTTTTTTTGATATAAAATAGCAACTGTAGAATACAGAAGTGACTGTGCTGATATAATAATTTAACAGATTTGCAATGAAAACACATATACATGTGTTTTGATGAAATAAATACATGTGATGAATTAGAGAAGGGTCTAACAATGAAAAATCTACTTGAATTTTACAGCCTCTGGTGACTCTACATATGGCTTTATCTAGAGATTTAGCTTAGAACAATTTTTGGTATACATATAGGATATCGCAGGGAATGATTATGGAATGTACGTTAAAATGATGGCAGTAGTCACACCTCTGGCAGGTATCACTTGTCATTTATCAACATGTTTGCTTAAGCCTGTCCAAATTCTTTTTCTGTGTTATGATATGAGTAGAATAGAAACTGTATTTTTTACTAGCCTCCAAGTTAATGCTATTCTACTGGGTCTTTGAATACATTGTAAGTAGGGAAAAAACAAGCAGAAGCAAATGCATTTTTAGTTTGCATTTCAATGAAAAAATCTGATTTCTCAACACGATTGGGAGTGTTGTGCTACAAATTATTATAGAAAGTCAGATTTCATTTTATTCCTTTGCAGGTTACTTGGTAAAGAAAAAATATTTGATTTTTGTATCCTACCAATAACTGTAGTTTTTCTGCTGAAAAAAACACCAAGGCATTTGAGCTAAAGACAAGGTTATCTAGTCATCCTTGATTTGGGGTAATCAGCCATCACAAAACAGTTCCTGGGAGTAAACACTATAGTTCAAGACATGCAAACTAATACTGGAATTATAAATGATAGTACCACACATGAAAGAAAAAGAAATCAAAGGGATTACTACATGAAGCAGATCTGTATTATGCCTCCTACTGAGTTGCTATGTTTTCCATGTACTCTGCTTTGGGGGGTTGATGTTTGTTTGTATGTTTTTGTTGGGTTTCTGTTTCTTTTTTTTTCCCTTAAGCAAAACCACACGTTCCAACAGTGCAGATCAGGTAAAACCACATTATTACTTTCATTTTTGGAAATGACATGCAGTTCTGTGTCTATCTTTCTTTCAGTATACTAGTGCGAATTTGTCTCTTAACACAGAGCTCAAGAAGATTTAGTAGAATTTAATATTGAAAACCTCAATCAACAACCAAAAGCAACAGTGTCACACGTTGTTTTAAGATATCACCAAGTGGTTTAAATTCAGGTAAAATAATAATAAAGAAGTCCCATAAAATCAAGTATAACTTTCCTATTAATTTGTGAAGTTTTCCTGTCTTCGAACAGCCAATCAAAGCGCTGGGCAGTGGGAGAGACATTAGTCTGCTACAGGCAATGAAGCTACACTGATCTGCACTAGTATTTGATTTGCCCAAATATTTGCAAGAGACAATTGCTACTTCAAAACAGGAGGTCTCTGCTGAAAGGAGTGGGCCCTGGTGAGAAGTTACTAGCTGAACAGCACATCAGTTCTGAGTTTTGTGTATGAATCAACCCCAAGGAAGATTCCCAAATATCCTCTTAATTAATTTTTTTTCCACTATTTCATCACTCTAAATGGATAAAGAGAGGAATTAATTACATCAGGACAGTTCTTGAACCCTTGGAGCTACTATTAGCTGCCAGGGATATCCTGTGTATCAAAGATTAGACCGGAATACATAAAATAGCATTAATACCATTAAAAATTAGAGTCATTTCAGCTACTGGTAAAAGCTTTTTAAAAAAAATTAGATCATTCTCTGAGCAATGTAAATTGATTTGCTTTTCGAAAGACTGGTGTGAATCTACCTGTAATCAATCAGATCAGTTGCTATAACTACTCTATCAATCAGAAGTGTAAGAGTAGATTTACTATAGAAAGGCACTGAGGAGAAGTGATGACAATGACATGCAGACACATCGGAAGCTCTTTTCACCACAGAAAGTCTCCATCAATTAAAACTGCAATTCATGAACAACATCAGTAGCAAAGTGACGCTCCTGAAAATTCAGTGATAAAATGGAACACAAAGTGGATGCTATACAATGAAAGGCAGCAGAGTAAAAAATCCCTTCACAACAGAGTAAAGAATCCCCTTGCAGCCAGGCATAGCAGCCCCCTAAAAGCTACAGGCTATCAGAGACTGCACTGCTGTAACTTACTTGTCCCTCCCTTTCTTTTCATACTATCCCAGCTAAAGTGACACTGTCAGGTATAGAATAGACAGAGCAAAGCCACATAATGTTTGAGGTGCAGTAGTAGTTTCTGTGTTAAGGTGATCCTATATTGCCTGATTCAACACTGCCGAGCCTCAGAGGTGGAATCAACTTCAGAGGAGTACATGTATAAAATAAAGTTATCCTGGATGAGATCAGACCATCCCTCAGTGTACCCAAACTTGCTTCCTCCACCCAGAGTATCAGGAACTACAATCTAAATTGGTATAAGCTACATACCAGGAATACATGTGAGAAATATATGTTTCTGGGTATGGGATAATCTATTTTATGATATGTTACATTCTCCAGTTTCTTTTTCCCACATCTGTTCTTTCTGGCTCTGTGTGCACAACAGCTGCATATTGGAGAGACTTTTTTAAAAGGAAAAGTATTCCTTGCTTTTCTAATAAATCAATCTGGTATATTAACACCAGAAATTCAGGGAATTAGGCCAAAATATCTAATTTCTTTCACAACTAAAAAATACAGCATGATTTCCCTGCTGATATCCCCTTTCTATCTAGCAGATCAAATAGATATGTGCCCTATATAAATTCATTTATATCTACTTCTGTCTCAAGAATTGGTGTCCAGCCTTTTATACTTACAAATCATAGATGTTTATCATGCCCTGTCACTTCACTTTTCTGGACTGGAAAGAAGCTGAGCAAACAAAGAATAGGAATTATGGTTCTTTAACAAAAGGAATGCAAATAACACTGTGGTCCATGTTTCTTCCCTGAAGAAGGGAAGGTACTGATCCAAGAGCAATTTTCAGTCAGAATGAGGCTGTTGCTTCTCAAAAGGCAATTCTCAAACATGGATAATGAACATGACAGAAGCACATCACTGTCAACACAGATGAGCTGACAAAACATCAGGTTCTCTGAATCCCAAGCCTGTGTATTCCTTATTAGTTAAACCCTGAAGTCTTCATTCAAGCCACATTATTGTTCAGCTTCAAAGGAATTACCATTAAGGAGATACGCAGCAAGGTTATAATATGCATAATATGCAAACACTGCATCTGCCATATTATTAATAATTATGCAATAGAAACCAAACATATTTACATTTTCTTGTGTAACCTTTTCATATTTATCCAAAAAAAGAAAGATAGAAAGTGTTACACAAGAAGTTTCTCCTGCCCATTATATGTGCATAAGATGGTTAATAATGAGCTAAGGATGGAAAATTAAAACCAATAAATCCTGTGCCAAATGTTATGGATTCCATAAATTTAACACCCTTTTCATAATCCTGCAGAAAGATCACAGTGCAGCTTCACACCCAATTCATTAATTGCTCCTCTGTAGTTAAATACCAGGCAGCCTGCAGGCCTTCTGTTTGTTTGTTTGTTTTTTAGTTCAAAGGCTGACTGGGATGTCTAAGGTGTTTTAATAACAGTCCTGTGCACTGTCTAATTTTTTCAGTCTGTACAGTTTGACTCTTCTTTTAGGGGGTGAATAGTGCTCTTTGAATTTACGTGTAAGAAAACATCACCTTGTTCATTAGAAATGTACAGCAGGGTATTTGTTTTTGAAAGACAGTGCCGACCAGACTATTTTCTGCATAAAGTGACTCCTGCATATGGTAACAGCATAGCAACAGTACCGTGTAGCTGTACATGTCTGACATGCAGATTTTCAAACTGCACATATCAATTAGAAAGGGATGTACAATGAGCATCAGGTGAAACCTTAAAATCTGTCTGAATAGCACAAATTTAGACAGCCCCTGTGAGTGTATGCCTAGCGCTTTTCTAATTCTGCTGTAACTTAGAGGGTACCATACTGAATCACAAAACCCTGTGATGCAGTATCAGTGGTCTCCAGCTTTTAACTTCCCAAGATGCTAAAAACTGTTTGCAACCAACCCGGACAAAAGCCAAACCTTCTGGTACCGTCAAGACAGACCCATAGAATGTCTTAAGCAATGTCAAAACCTGATGACCAAATTCTCAAAGGCAACCACAAAAGCAACCCAATCACACTAAATAAAATATATATATATATATAAAAAAATAAATGCAAACCCAAAAACTCTCTTGGCAATGATGCTGCAGATGGGCTGGAAAAGTGAGAGAGTTGTGCCCTGCTATTTGACTAACACTCATTCCCACTCGCCAGCCTATAGCTTTGCCTTTCACTATGCTTAGTACAATGCGCAGCTGCTCAAGGAGAAATTTCCCTCCTCATAGTGCACAACAGCAGTAGCTGAGAAATTCTGGGAACCAGCAGCTGGGGAGATCAGTGTTGGCGGGCTAAGCTGAAATGCTGAAGCATCTCTCATCACAAGTGTGCAGAGCCAGATTCCATAGTTGTTAATCAAGCACAACTCAAAGAGAGCTTTGACCAATTAAGTAATAGAGAGTTTGGCTCATTCTAGCAAAGGATTATATCACAGCAGAAGCAGCCCTTCTGTATTAAAGGCTGAGGTTAGCACCCTTTTTTACTGTACTGGTAAACTGTCCCTATTTATCTTCACCTCTACTAGTCCCTCCAAATAGGACATTTTAAAGGTAGACTATGGAATCACGCTCTGGAAAGCAAGGATGCAGTCAAAAAAGGACGTTGGGCATTTGCTTTTTAGTTCTCTTTATCAGTTTTATTACCTGTCCCACTTACATCACCATCACTGTGAAGATCTAGAAACCTTCATGATCAACTTTATTTTGTTGAGAAATTTATTTAAAACCAGCTCCAAATACCAGTTTTGAAATAATATCTGACCACAGAAGAATTTTCAAGCTCCATGTTATTATCTAGAGAAAATGTTTCTTCTCTCCTCCCCCTTAAATGAGAAGGCCATGTAACCAGTAGACATTTAAATCTTTTTTCTATTTGCACTGATTTTTAGGAAAAAGTGCTGCAATGAATTACATTTACACGTTGCTTGTGGTCCCACTGAAGCCAGTGAGATTGTTCACAGAGTACAGAATTAAGCATGTGCATAAATCTTAGCAAGATCTCAGCCAAACAGACTGTTTTATTCGGAAACAATAAAAAGACATAGGCTTGTGGTTACTCCATGAGCCAAACCCTGTCCTCAGAAATATAAGTTCACTTTTGTTTGGGGATGTGCAGTTGAAAACATATCCCCTCCCAGGAGTACAACCCAGCCACCAGAAGCAAAGCAGAGGCAGGAGAAAGCCCTGTGCCCTGCAGAGGGAAGAGTTGCAGTTCATGAAGGAGCACATGACTGTGAAGGCATGGAGGTATGATGGTGTGATTTAGATGCATGATTTGCTTAACACTCCAGCCAGACAAAGTCCTCTCTGCTCTCTCCTGCCACATAACTTTTGGTCTTCCATGGCCCTCATTGCTACGAGCATCACATAACAGGGATGTATCTAGATAGGTAGGTTTGAGAAGCACGTGCAACTTTTTATAAAGAATAATGGATACCGTACATTATTCATAACTTAACTGATTTCATTTGCATTATGCTTTACTTTCCAGATTTTTAAACAAGGACATCCTAATAGGACTGTTGTCTTCTGTGATTCATGCTCTACAATAGAATTAGATGCTTTCCACCCAAATCATTATTAAAATTAGCACTACACACTGTTAGACTGTGGCCTAAAATGACATGGTTAAAATACTGTCTGCAACACTTGCATCTTCTATTTCTCTGTCACAGAGAACGGGTATAAAACTTTAAAACAATTACAAGGAGAAAAAAAAAATGCCAGGAAAGCAAGAAGCAAAACAGATAAAAAAGTTATAGAAATGTATTGCTTGAAGGCTGCGAATGCCTTTGAATTACCCCAAGTCATCTGTGAAAAAGTAAAGTGGAAGAAGAAAAGCCCCTAACAAACCCAACCACAGAATAGCCAGGGCAATGGGGAGCGGCTTGGAGGAAATAAGAATTCTTTCTCTTAAAATTCATAAGCATGTTTTATTTTCCCAGAGACATTCCTCATGTGCAGAGGATTCACAACATTTCCTTTAGAGCAAGAAAATATTGCATGTAAGCACACCTGAATTTCTCATTGTGTACATTTGGACTTCACTAATTTGGGTGACAAAATCTGCTTTAGAGACCATCATTGATAATGCACTGAGTAGAAAACACTGATCAGCTCGAACCAAAGCCTGGCATGATCTTCTGTCTTTTCTATTGAAAAAACAAACATACAAACAACAACAAATAGACTAACTACCCTCTCCTCCCAGACCAAACAATCCACCATTGAAATCACATAGCAAAACTGAGTGGATTATGTATTCTGGATAGCTGAAAATATGGTCCCTCTATTAATGTAGAGTTTTCCGTGGAAGACAAAGCAGGAAGGAGTTGTCCTACCAGGTGTTCTCATTCATTTCCATCATCTTTCAAGAACTGCCTTTTTAAAAGACTGGCAAGTAGTCTTGTTCTTTTTTTCTTTCCTTGCATTCACAAAATATTAGTTGTTGTTTAAACCCCACTCAGCCAACTGGAAATGGCCATCAACGTCAGCACTGCAGAACCAGGCCCTGAGCCCCTGCTCTGTAGTGCTGGAGAAGAAAAAGGAGACCTCTTTAAAATCATCCAAGCAAAAAAAAGAGAAAAAACATGCATTCATGAAATGCTATTGTCCAAGATAGAATAGTAGAGGCCGAGAAGAGCAAACAATAAATAGAGAACATGTTTTTCCTTGCCTGCTTCACAATAGCTAGGATTCTTTAAAAAAAGAATAAGTAGAAAGATAAGACATGCATGCCTGATACTGAAGAAAAGACTGTTTGTACCCAGCACACCATATAAATTGTTCAAGAACAGTTCAGCCATGTCAAGAAATGACCCTCTCATGCTGCCAAGGTCAGTAAGACCCGTAGTCAGTGTTAGTCAGAAAGGTCGTCATCACTTCCATATTTAAAATCACCTGATTTCTCCTAGGATTTCACAAACTTTGTACAGATCAGTTGAGTAGGGGTGGTATGGTATCGCTGGTGGGTGATTTATGGATGGATCAAGGGCTGTAGGCGATATTCACCCCAATGCCGAGGACTGTCAGGAAGCCTGTGTGCTGCTGCAGACCCCCATTACAGGCAGAAGCAGGACTGTGATTGATAGATGTGCCCTGGGTGTAAGTACACAGTCTGCTTGTTCACTCACAAACATACACATCACCATGCAACAGTAATAGTAAACTACCTAGCTGGGACTGTCTCTTATATAGCCAACATAACAGTTTCTATATACCAGCTGAATCCATTGAACCTCTGTGTATTTTTAATACCAGGAAAGGAAAGGTTTGACCCCTAAACTCCTAATTCTTGGTTAAAATTCCGCTTCTTTCACAGTTTTCAGGACAACATCTGTTTTAATCTCAGCCAAATCTCTGGAAGACCCTCAAATATTTAACACAGCAAAGAAAAAATTCACATAAGCCTATTCCCATGGATATTCATCATACAGGTGCATCCTGAGTCATAGCTTACTTCAACAAGAAAAACAACAACAAGGCATTAAGATGTAAATGAAATGCATGATACTAGTTAGTCTCCACTGGAGCAATTCCCATTGTTATTTTGACTTACTGATCATCAGAGGAATGCTGGAAAACAATAGCTTTTAAACATCTGCTAATAAATTCTAATTACATAGTTTTGTTTTAAAATACTGATTTTAGGATAAATTTATACCTAAAATTATCTGAGCCTTGCACTGAAAGTGTGATGAAGTTACATTGTGGAAAAAATTAGATAAATTGCTTTGTGGTCCTTATCTGTGTGTGTAAAGAGTTAAATAAGTAAATAAAAAGGAACAGCTGAAATATCCAGTGGGAGTTACTCCCTGGAATTGCCTTCTTTCCAAATCTGTAAGCTGCTCCTCTGAGGCAGTCGCATTGCTGAGTATAGCAGGAGGAGAAGGCTCAGCTAGAATGCCTCACACACAACAGGAAAGAAACAGCATTCAACTATACCATGATCTCCATCATTTTTTCGTAACAACTCTGGCAAAGACTCTCCCAATTTGTACACAGCTGTTGCCCTCAGACAATAAGGTATGACTTCTTTTCTAAAGGAGACTTATATGTAATTAGATCCCCACTTCCACTGTATACACTAACTAGGCAGGATCCCTGTCCAGTGCAGAGAAAAACTCAGGGCAGGCAATGGAATTATGCTAGTTTAACCTAGCTGTAGCTTTGTCCCATGATGTCTAGTCAGCGGATATGCATCATTGCTAATTGGCTGTCTGGTCTCATCTGTTCACAGTTGAAAGATAAAAGTGTGAAACAAACTTTTCTAGGTTTTAGGGCCAGAACAGACCAAAGTTCAATTCATTTTCACGTGGTTTTTTTTTTTCCAGTGTTTCCAAAACCTGAATACAGAACAGTTTTGACCAGAACCCTTTTAGGAACCCCAAATGAACTCAGTGCCCTGTTACAGAAAACAACAAAACAAAAACCACCCTGCCTTAAAAAAAACAACCAAGCAAGCACCTTAGAAATCACAGATCAAGATTCTCTTTTGTACTTCACAGTATGCCAGCAGTTAATGACATTGCATTGCCTTAAGTGAGAGGATAACAGCATATCCAGCACTTAATACAGAAACAAAGAGAACAGATAGGGAGGGAGAAGAGCCTTTTCTGCAGCAAATAACAGCAACAACAGGAATCAGTGAAATGAAATAAAAACTTGCTGTGAATCTCTAATATTTACAACTATTGAAGAACCCAAGTACTACTCTGCTGAAGCCAAAGCTTTTGACTTTCCAGATTTTCTATTAACTGTACTTGCAATGATTAGTCACTAAGGAAGGTTTTGTATATATACTGGAACTTAAATGATTGTACAGTGCAATTACTGTCTTACCTCAGGAGTGGTCTAGTTGAGTTTGAGACACGAACAAATGGTACTGAGACTCACTCTGCCTTCCCCATAGCACCTTCATCAGATTCATGCTGAAAGCACCTTCCTGTGCTGTTAAAGCACCAGGATGCAGAGGGTGCTTAATATCCTGCACCTGTATTCCTGTGCTGCATCACACAGGTCTTGTTTACTTTGAACAATGATGTCTAACTTAAAGCTCTAAAGCGAGCCTGTGCCACTTTCTGCTTCCAAGCTAGGGCACCCAGTTCTTGGCACCACTGGTGCAGAAGCCGTTTCAGCTCATACAGGTACTATGAAATTTCAGAAGTCCTTTTTGTGCCACCCTTTTTGCTTCCTCTTGTCCCAACATCTGTGAGCATGCAGCTGTCAGCGACCCTCATTGGACATGTGCTAAGGCAGGAAAGGCAACAGAGATTCTTTTTTGCTGATGAGTAGCTAAGAAAACTGAGAAGAGTCTGAGGGGCTGGGGCTTGCTCAGCCTGGGAAAGAGATGGCTGTGGGAGGACCTAATGGCCGTCTGCCTTTACCATCGAAGGCAGTGATCAAGAAGATGGAGCCATACTCTTGCATTGGTGTATGGTAGGGTGAGACACAGTGGCTGAAAGCTGAAAAAAAGAAAGGTTCAGACTGGATATAAGGAGCAACTTTTTCCCCATGAGAGCAGGCAGGCTGTGGAAGAGGTGGTGCAGAAAGGCTATGAAGTCTGTGTTGCTGGAGGCTTTCACTAGCTGCCTGGACAGAGACTTGAGCGACATGGTCTGATCTCACAGGTGACCCTAAGGTGAGCTGAAGGCTGGACTAGAGACCTCTCAACATTCCTCCCAACCTACATCCCTCCATGGCCCTTTGAAAAGAAGTGAGTAAATTCAGCAGTTTGGATTATATGAATACCTGCCTTCACTCTGGTGCATCAGAGCTGTGATCTCAGCACAAAGCAGATTCTTGCTTCTTCAAAGTAATCCTGCTCATGCATGCTTTACAAAGGGGAAGGCTTAGATGCCCCCTGGCCTCTCTGCATGGGGAGCACACTGGGAGAGCAGGTTGTGCCATTTTGAAGCATGGAAAAGCTCAGGCTTCTGTCAGATGCATACCAATCTCTCTGTAGCTCAATGCAAGATCTACTCCTTGTAATAGGTATGCTATTTGTTGCTCTCAAAACAGAACTTATACCTGTTACAGGCAAAAACCTTAGAGGCTTAATTATTTAATGGAGAGATTGTCAACAAACACATTGTAATGCAACAAAAATGCGTTTTTAAGGCACCTTTGCAATGCCAATATTTAGTAATGGCCTTCAAATGAAAAGCACTTGCAGAAGTCTATGTACCGTTTCAATTAAGATATAAACAGACATAAAACTATTTAAGCAGAAAATACAATGTATTTTTGAGCAGCTCATAATTTAAGATCATGAAACTGAGATTGACTGTAGGGCTCATAGCCTATCTGAATTTAAACACGTGTTAACAAATTTGACTGTCTCAAATCAGTAAGTCTTATGCTATTCCTCATCTACCTTACAGAGACCAGCACTGTACTTCATATTCTTGCTATGATTCTCCACAGGAAGCCAAGAAACCAAAAAATACAGAGGGTCTCAAAGACAAAGTGGCTTCAGGATCAGGTCAAGGCTGAAACAAACCAAAACATTGTCAAGGGAGGCTTGAATTAATTTGCTGTCCACTTTATTTATTCGGTGGAGGAACACAGGTCTGCATTTTCCAGAGAGATGGTCTCTGAACACAAAGAGCTTCTTCAGTAAACCTCAAAGTAAAGCGAAGGGGCTTCCCACAACTCAGGCCAGAAAAAATCTTCTATACTTCAGACTTTGAAAACTCTCTTTAGAAACCATCTTCCTTTTAAATCCTTAGATCAATGTCATTAGTGGTTAATAACTATTACAATTTGTGACTCTTCATTCTTACATACATATATATATACAAAATTTTTAAAAGGAGGAGGAGGAAGCAATCCCAAAGAAGCACATGGCATAATCACAGTTCTCCTCAAGGGAGGTATTAGTCATTTCTGAAAAACCGAAGAGAAATCCCCGGTACCATTACATCCATCGCATTAAGGATGGTTGTAGGCAGGTATGTTGCCTACCAACACCCAGTGGGTAGCCAGAAGCACTTTGCCTTCCCTGACCTTCCTCTGGTAGTGAGGAGGGGCTCTTGGGGTGCAGCTGGCCTTAGCCTTCCCAGCTGAGGGTGGTGGGTGCATTTAGGCTGGCAGGGTGCCTGTTTGGTACCCACACACTGACTGCTAGACTCTGAGCTGGCTCCATAAAACTTGATCAGATAAAACCCAGGCTTTTCAAATATGCACCTGGGGATCATACAGAGCAGCACAACTATGTAACTGAGTTAGGTATGACACATAAGGGAGCCTAATACCTTTGAGGATGAGAAAATTACTGCTCATTATGCTAAGTAATGCCTTATATCAGCATGTAAATAACTTTTGTTTGTAAGCAATCACCAAAGCATTCTCAACAGAAAATTAATATATCTGATTTGTTTATGTATTCACCTAATTTAGGGCAGAAAGATTTTAAACTGAAAATGGATATGAAAGTGCGTCACTAAAATCTTTCTGAGCTACGTGTTAGGATCCATATATATTCATAATTACGCAGACAGACAAAATTACATGCTCTTTGTGATAGACCGAATCAGATAAGATGTTAAATATACATTCCTGTGCTATATCTTGCAAGAGATTTCACTCATCTCCTTATTTCTGACAGACATAGTTTTGGTGGGAAATTAGATGTTAATTTTGTTTTTAGTCCTTTTGTCTTTTTCCTTATCAGTAGTGTCTCCGAGGCATGCTAAAGTATGCTGAAAGTGACCTTCAGTTTACTCATATCATCCTGACACAAGTGATTTAGCCTTCATACTTGTAGGAGTAAACACAACAAACACTCACTGACTGACAAATATTTCATCAGAATTCAGCCACACATTTATTTCCGCGTGTAGAGGGGAGGGTGTGTTAGATGATGACCTCATTTAGTAAGGCATCATCATTTAAGTTCACCACTATTATATGTACACTATTACCTTTTGCAGTCTCAACCCGTATCTTGTCTTCCTTTAAAGGTTACTGTATTTTCTGGTCTATTCCACATGCAGCTGCCATCCACTAATGTTGCTTTTGAAAATGGACACAGATGTTTAACCAAACCTGATTAGGACAAGAATTTTCCCACTTCTCAAAAATACTTCCAGAGCAAGTGGACAAGAAAATTCCGAGTGTTTGAATGTGCAAAAGTTAGAAAAACAACATAGGAAAGAGCACAGGCCCACAAACACCACCCTGCAGAGAACATGCGGATGTACTCTATGCATCCATCTCTGCTGGGGCTTGTATTTTCCAGGCCAGTAGTGGTACCATTGCTTGCAGTGATCAAAAAACTCTGGGATATTAAATCCAGTGGGATGACCTGTGCACTCACAGCCATTCTCAAGTGGAAGTCCTTTGCTGTACTGGAGTTTGGAGGGCAGTTTTTTATGTTGATCAGTTGTAACTTGCGGATTTCAAGGGCTGTACAAGGGAGGCAGTGGTAGTAGCTTGATAGATACAATGCAAATGTGAAAAGCAACAGAGATGAAGAAATGATGGAGATAAGGGCTTTAGACATTGACCGTGAGAAATGTAAAAAAAGGAAACAACAATCTGGGCTGTAGCAAGAAGCTGAGTCAAACAGGCTCTTGAGGGTGTAGGACAGCTTCTTCTGAAAAAGTCTAATACTTGTAGCATCAGAGGTCTATTCTGAGTTTTACAAGACAGAAGTCACAGGATTATTAAGAAAGGTGATTTCAACAATACTCTATCACTCAAACCTGGGCTGGAAAACCATGTTAAAACCTGAAAGATTGTTGTAGCAGATACAGCAAAGGCCATGAGGGTATAGATACAGAAGGAAGAGCAGATGCACTGGAGAGGCTTTATGAGTGCTTTAGTGTAATATGGAAAAAATAAAGTGTACATAAAAAATAATAAAAATGACAACCTCAGAGCCACCACATCCAAGAGAAGTTCAAGACAGCTCTCAAACAGCAACAGAATGAAAATTCAGCTTTAACTACAGATGAAATCCCCACAAGCCTTTACCTGGCAACAGCCCTTTAATATTAGTGCACTCTTGTGCAGAGTGCTGCTGCAACATTCACCTGGACAGATCCAAAATGACCAGATTTTTCAAGGGTCTTTATCACACCCACAAGAGAATGGGCAATAGCTAATTCTTCCATTCAGTCTAGTGATTTAATATGCTGTTTACAGCTGCCCGTGATGTTTCAGTATTGTGCCATATCTCCATGCGTTACCTCCCCTGCTGACTCCACAGCAGATAAGGAACTAAACCAGCTGGAAGTGCCTGTTTGCTCCTAGCTTAACAAGAGTGCCCCAGATGACTCCCTGGACATGGAGTTAAAGCAAGAAGCTTACAGATTTGACCCATTCTTTGTTTAAGTCTAGCTCTTCCTTGCTAAGAGCTTCTCCCATCTCCTGGTGAAAGCTTTGACAAAGGGTGCAGAGTTTATGTGTCTTTCAAAAATACATTGTCATGCCTTTCTATCACATACAATGAAAAAGAAAAATCACCTAAGTTAGTATGAACCTCTCCTTCTGACTCACATTTGCCCACTCCCAAGCCTTTGTATGCTGTGTAAATCCCGACAAGCTATTCTCATTTTCACATCAGATCCATGGTTTGGCTCAATACTAATAGAAGAAAAGGTCACAGAAACATGACCTGGCTGCTCAACCTTTTAAAGGAGATTTCTCACTTAATTTTAGGGAGAGGGAGAATGTGAAGATCAGGCATTGGCCATTAAAAAGAAACAAAAATCCTCCAAGCAGCAGGTAGCTATTGGTGATGAGTTACAACAAAATTGATATAAGAAGAATCAGATTACTTTGCTTTACACTGAATTTAGCACATTTTTAATAAAAATCTACCGTAAAAGGGTAGAAGCTCTACCTTTCTCCCAACCTAAACTCTGCCGTTTAGCATTCTCATTACTTTGTAAGGTCTGCTCCTCCCTTCAGCATTTAGTCCCTCTGTGGAACACCAAGCAGTTTCTCTCCCTTTCCAGGAATCTCAATTACAATATTACATGTAGGTTTTTTTTCCTTATTATCAGGGAGAAAGGACAAGCTTGTGAAAAAACAGTTTGAAGAGGTTATACCTACCAGAGCCATCTCGCCTAGTATAGTGAAAACAGTATTCAAGACCTGCTCATAATACATGGGCATCATGTAAGAACACAAGGCAACTTCATGAACTTTAAGATCCTACTTCAATGAGATTGCGCAACTGCTTAAAGTATTTGAAGGACCCAAGGCCAAATCAGCTGATCCCTAGAAAAACTGAACTTAGTCACAGTTCCCCATGTTGTTGTTTTGGCATCAGTATTTACATGAAAGAAAAAGTCCTAGTAACCAAACTAACTAACATGTAGATGACAATTCAGACAGCTTAAACATAAGCTTCAATCCTGCTGCTACTGTTTCAGCCTCATCAACGTGTCAGAAAGCAAGGAGGGCTTCAGCCTATGAAGGCGATTTCCTGAATCAAGGCACAGAATATGCAAAGACCTACTTTGTGTTTTGATACCCAGGTGTTCTGGGAGCACCTCTGTCCTTGCGCATGCACTCCTCAACTCATCTACAGCAACAGGACCTTTCAGCAAAAGGAATGAAGTTGGAGTCTGAGGATTGGTTTTGTTTGTTTTTAAAACTGGAGCCTAGTCTAGATTTGTGCACTTGAACTAGGATCCATTTTCTGTTAATCTAGTCAGGGATACTAGGATCCACTTCCTATTAAACTAGCCAGGATCAAAACCAGCCTGTAACTAAGCTGTGCAATTTAACTTGTAACTTCAGTTTTTAATATTATATTCTGATAACAAATACTTGTTTGCAGAAACTATTTAGCAAATCATGTATGTAGCACATAAATCTAACAGAAGCGGAAACAAAACTAATGAAGGACTAACAGTCAGCAGATTGGTCACTAAGCACTATCAATCAAATGCCTTTCTCCAAACCAAAAAGTTGTTACATCTGAATAATGGCAATACTTCCCACCCTTGTTTGATTTGACTTTGTCTTTTTTCTTTTAAGGGATAGGTTTTCTTGATATATTATCTCACCAGTAAAAACATCTGTAACTGCATTTTAGATGCACTTTACCCATACACAGACATTAAATATAAGCACTTACAAGCACACAAGCTGTATTTCTACCTCCATGTTGAAGACATCATCTACAAATTCTCATTTTGCAAACACTTTAATTTCTGAATGGCTTCTTCTCCCTTTCTATGACCCCTGCCACTCTCCTGAAGGGTTTACACATGTAAAGGGCCAATACAGCAGCAAAAGCTATAGTTTGAACATTTTGACAAGATACGTAATAGTCAAATCCAACTGAATCACATTAAAAAAAATAGTCATATCAACTACTTTAGGAATTACCGTTAAAAAATTAGACTCAAATGTGAAAGAGTAGAATAAAATATATTTAAAAGTTCATCTAATACCTTTTAAAAAACAGTTCTCCTTAAATTTGGTAATTAACAGCTCATGCAAAAATTAAAAATTCCAGCCATTCTTATTAATGCCTTTATTCTATCTACCCAGTTTTTCCTCTTCCTCCCATTTCTTCCACTTGCTTTACCCATTGTGTCTCTGCTTCTTTTCCCCCTTGTTGACCTACCATAAATACCTCCATATACTTAATATTTCCCTTCTTAAACACTGTCTTACCTAGTTTCTCTCTTTCTTTTGAACTATTTTAGACCCTTTTGCCTGGGTTCCATCTTCTCAGGTTAGAGACTACACTGCATGGGATACTTTTCAGGTTCATGCTCCACCACTGGCCATGTGGCACTGCAAGGGCCGCTGGTGTAGAGTGTCCTAGTGATGCTGCTGTCAACACACAAGGCTGGCTTTTGGGTCAGGAGGACCAAACGTGCACGCTGGTTTCCTTCAGCACACAGCCAGGGAAGGAACCCTTCTACTTGACCTGAACAAGCTGCGAGAGATGATGTTGTGGGTTACCCTGACCCTACAGATACAGGAGTTCAGTCTCAGGCTCCAATTGTGAGACTTAACTTATTCTTCCAGTCCTTGCCCTGTCCTAGCTCTGGTTTAGTTTTATCTTCTCAAACTTGTTCTGCACCTCATGGATTGTCTCACAAAAAGGCACAGCTTTAAGCGACAAGCCCTCTGCTACTACGTGTTTCTGCAGGGAAACAGGGAGCATCTTTCCTGGGACCCTTGGAGAGGGCCTTATCTCTCCCAACGTCTGGCACGTGTCTTATACATGGGAATTTCACTAATTTGCTAATGGACATGATAGGAAAGGGGGAAACTGTGGCTGTGCCTGCATCCTAGCTTCAGGACCACTAACAACACAGGCGTTTAAGCTACCATCTCTGCTTTGCAGGGATACAGAGACACCAAAGCTGGCACTTGCCTACCAAGCTTAATCCTTCTAGAGCCTTGCTAATTTGCAAAAAGTTGCCTGGAACCGGACAGAGGAGGTAAAACTCCTCTTCAGGTTGACCAGAATTAAGAATCCTCTTTCTTATATCCAGCCCTCCCAGTAAAAGCTCTTGCACACTTGTGAATGCAAGCACAATGCTGCTTGCCTCACTACTTTGCAGGCAACAGCCTCAAGTGGCAGTTTTCACGAATATATGCATAAGCTCAAGTACACCAAGCCCTCATGATCAGATGCAGAGAAAGCCTGGATACTTTGTCTATTTTTGGTATGTCCAAGTAACCTATCACCATGGCAGCTAAGCAGAGAGGAGAAAATGCTGCAGGCCAGAGCAAATCAGACAGCAATGCTTGTGAAACATAACCACAAGGATGTATGTCACATTCTCACCTGCCTACTGCCATGAACCATTTATGGTTGCTACCTGAAAGCTGTACAGGATGAAAAAGTTTTATTAACACACCCGAACTACACTCTTCAGGGGTCTTACACTAGTAACAATGGGAAACAAAAACATAAAAGCAGGACAGAAAATGGCAAAAATATATTTAAACTAAAATAGAAAACAAAACGTCATTGAAATTAACATTGTAGAATTCACTGCGGTGAGCCAATCTAAGAGAAATGCACTTGGTTCACAGAGTGCCTCAAGCGACTTCAAAGGTGAGAAAATAATACACTTAAAGTGTACAGAAGCAGCTCAAGGTTTGTCATCAGCCCCGAACACTGAAGAGTGGGAGACAACAGGACGGGTGGCAGCAGAGGTCAGTCTGAGCTGTGAAGGTGTAGGTCACCACGGGGTTTTGTGACCTAGGGCTGCGGCGCTCAGCCTTCCCTTTCCCTCCCATATAAGCCTCATAACTTCACTGCGGCTCCCCTCACTCTTCTGGATGCCAGCGCTGCACTTCAAAGCGGGCAGCCCTGAGGTGGATGACTTCCTGGGGAGCGGTGCTGCTGCTGTGGTCAGCTGCCTTAAGCAGGGTGCATCAGTTTAGTGGTTTGATTCGGGTTTACAAACCTCCCTAGTGCCCACTCTTAGTGCGTTTTATTTCACACTGTGCGGCAGTCTCAGGGTAAGAGAGCTGGGCCTCTTTTAGACAAAGTTTAACTGGAAGATGCATTCCAGAGATTCACCCAATATTATCCAGCTGCTACAGGAGCTCGGACTGCTAGAGCTAGTCCAAGACAAGAACCCTCACGGCACACACAGTGGGACACTGGCAACTTGGCACTACTTGTTTTCTACAGATGCACTCCTACTGCACTGCGCGTTTGCCCAAGTCACAAGTTCGGGGTCACCAGTACGTATATCTTGAGCAAAATAGTCATAGAATCACAGAATGGTTTAGGTTGAAAGGACTTTAAGATCATCAAGTTCCAACCACTCTGCCATGGCCAGGGACATTTTCCACTAGACCAGGGTGCTCAAGGCCCTGTCCAACTTGGCCTTGAACTTCCAGGGGTGGAGTGTTCACCACTTCCTTGGCAGCCTGTTCCAGTGCCTCACCACCCTCACAGCAAAGAATTTCTTCTGAGGCAGTTAGAGGAGATCCCACTCTCTTCTCACATACAACAGCGCCATTTCTACGAGAATTTTGTCCACAATCAAAACCAGAGATCAGAAGGCAAGTGCATCTCAGGAGGGAAATACCCCAAGAGCTTTTAGACCCTCTCCAGGTTATTGACTTGAAGTTGCACTTCTTCCTCCTCTTATATGCATTGACATTCACATCAGCAGAAGATTAAACATGTTACTATTATTTAACATATTCTTTGGCTATTTCCTGCAGGGAACATGTGATCTGACATCCAGACGCTTTGGTAAAGTACAGAACTACTTACAGTACTGAGCCGTTTCTGTAAGAACCTGCACCAGTGACCAAAGAGGTCAACAGTAGCATTTGTGAACAAAGAAGTCAGAGAATGCTCTGCTCTACCTTCTTGGAGATCTTCTGGAAACAATCAAAGTCTAAAATTAAAATGAGGTTTCTCTTTGTGCAGGACTATTCCACCATGCAGCAGCTAACGCGACTGATCTCTGTTGATTACACATTCAAATAGCATTTGAGACAGTCACAGCACATGGAGCCTGAAGTGCCAAAGGTCCTGAGCAATTCCTACAGCCTGTGGTACTCCAGTTTTCTTAGCAGATCTGTCGGATTAGACCTCCCTGCCCCAAGTAGCTATGAGTCTTCAGGCCGGAACAGGAGATATCCTAACCCTGATCAGCTCCTGTTTCTGCCTCTCTTCCTAGGAAAAGGGATTAACTGGTGGGATAATCAGACATTGTTTACTCTTCTATAGCCCATGTAGAGAAAGATTAAGGCAAATCCCTCATGGCAGTGGGGGTTGGAACTGAACGATCTTTAAGATCCCTTCCAACCCAAACCACCCTATGATTCTGTGGAGGTTTTAGTGAGTGGGAACCTCGAGTTCGTAAGCCCATACTGAAGCACTTAGATGTCCTTTTTTTCCTCTTTTTTCAAGCCACTGAACTCTCCATTGCTCCCAGAGGCTAGACTGTTCTCTGTGAATGCAGACCCTCTGATAATCTGACCTTTATGCCTTGAGCCAGGATTAAAAGTGTTATTAGCGTAAGAAAATTATCCTAAGAAAGAATGAAAAGTTTGGAAAGAGTGAAGAATATACAACAACACTCCTGTAATACCAACTGACTCAAAACTCCAAGCAAAGCAGAACAGCAAGGAGAAGGAACAGTGAAATAGTAAATGCAGTTGCTTTTCCTATTTGCAGTTTAATAATTCAAGACCTATATTTATTTATTCATACTAATTGACCGATGAAGTTATGCTGTGGAATAGCTGAAGAGAAACTAATTGCTGTCTCATTTTATTTTAATAGTATATTAAAACACAGGATAGACTAGAGAGCTCTTCTCGACTTGTGATGATGTTATCTGCCCTGAGACACTGGCAGCTATCCAGGGACTTGCCTACACTGATATTTAGGACTAACCTTAGGAGTCAGATTAGGTGATTATGCCTTTGGCTGTAAATGGACCACAAATGTGAAGTTAATTTCTTTTTGAGATCAGTCTTGCCTCCTTTCCCTTTATTTTTCTTACTTAGGTTCTGTTATCTTTTGCTCAGTCTGTGCAAAGGGGCCTTAAATGGATGCAAATGAATTTTGCAAAACCCACACAGGATCTTTAATACCATTGGAGTAATTGGGGCTTAACTGCAGTGAATCCTGAAGCACACTGTCTAAATGCAGGCATTCCAAATCATTTCTACATTCTCATAATTAACAGTCCCACAAGTGAAATGAGACTCAAAAAATGTGCATCGGTTCCTCATCCTCCAGTGTTTCCCTGCAGTTTCCATGCTGCCCTGATAACTAAATTGATGGAACACTTCCTGGTGAGGAGAACCTTTTTTCATCTCTCTCACTGTCCTCTGCTCTGGCACCCCAAATGCACCATCCCTCTCTCATACCCCAGCCTAATTCCCACATACATCCAGCACTTTTCATTAGCAGGAAGGCTGCTAGTAGGGTTAATGATGGAGGCTGCATGCACAGACGAAGGCTCTTCTGCTTGGCTGCCCTCATGGGGCATGGAGCAGCCCTCCCCATAGGCATCACCCCTGCTGCTGCAGCATGAGGGTGAAAAAGGCAGCGGGCAGAAGGGCAGAGGCATGAGCAATGCACCACGGACATTGGCAGAGGAGAAACAGTGGAACCCAAAGAATTTATCAGTGTTTCAGTATCTGTTCTCACACACATTTGTAGCTGCAGTATTATGCACCATCCAAAGCATTAGAGAAGATTCACCCCCTGTTGCAAGACTAGCACAGGGCACCATCAGCAGGATGTGATAGGATGCGAGAGTCCTCAGGTATTCAGATCCTAGCGTATGGGCTGGTTCATCCTATATACCTAGAAAACAAGCCACTGAACTGAAGCCCTGGCAATTTACATACCCTTTGTGGAGATACAAATAAGCTCAGAAGGTGAAAGGCAACAGAAAAGCAGGTCCTTTGAATGCAGATCCTTTCATCTTCGAGTTTGCTAAGGGTAGATGTAAAGGCAGCTTAGGATCCAAATTGTGCATATTCCTCCTTTGAAGCTCTACCTTTCTCCCAGCCCAAACTTTGCCGTTTAGCACTCTCATTACCTTGTAAGGCCTGCTCCTCCCTTCAGCATTTAGTCCCTCTGTGGAACACCAAGCAGTTTCCCTCCCTCCCCAGGAATCTCAATTCATTTTTTTCTGTGTTTTTTTTTCTCCCCTCCCCTTCAGACATACCAATGCCTTCAGTTAGGTTTGTTTCAATGTTTTCAGTTACCTTTAATCACATTTTTATTTCATATAGATCACCAGCTGGCCTTCATACAAAACACAGCGCATATCAGAATTTGAGCATTCCTATCGTCTGCGCACTGTGACGTGCAGTCACTGTTATTTTTGACAGAGATAGCACTGGCTGTTTTGCACTGTGTTGATTCTATACTCAGAAAGATCTAGGAATTACTTCCATCCTGCTATGCATATTTGCATGATGCCAGATCTTTCTATCACCTTTCCAATTCCAGTACTTCACTGGCTGGACCATAAAGGCTTCCCCAGTTCTTCATCATTGTTTGGTTTCCCTAAAGCCAACTGACTGATGTTATTCAGAAAAGATCACTTCAGTAGGTTTGCCTCTCATAATTTAAGGACATGGAGACCTCTTCCTCTTTGAGGTTCAGACAGGACTTGAGGGAGGATGGAGGTACATGGGATAAGCATGGTCCATGGCTCTGAATTTGAGATTGCTTGCTCAGCAGCAGCTCAGAGAGCAGGAAGAACAAGTGCAGAACAGTCTGTCCTCCTTCATACAAACTCGCTTTCACACATCACTCTCATTTTTACGCATGTCTTCTTGCTTATCTCCTTTGATCACAGAGAACCTTGGCAACCTTCCCCAGGATGTCCTTTGACTGGAGAGGAGAGTTGCTGCCTCTGCTTTCAGGGCCCTATGATATCACCCCTCTGATACCAACTATGGGGTGAAGAGTCTGGAAACTCATGCAGGAGACAATAATCTAAAATCCCTTCTAGCTGTACCTTTTGTTAGAAGCCTTAGCAACAACTCTCCTCCAGGGCCCCAAATGGCTGCTGAATGGGGCTGGGGTGGTGAGATGTGGATCAGCTCTGTGCCCTCCCCCTGGGCTCTGCCCAGTTGCCCCATGCTGCAGCTGACAAACAAAGCATTGACTCCCATGTCCCTGTAAAATCAGCTAGCGAAAAGAAGTTATTAGTGGTACGTTTACTCAGAGAAAGCGGATTACAAATTACCCTCATTCAGTGCTTGGGAACAAGATTATTTGTGACATAACAGATTGCCACCATCGTAATCCAGAGCCTGTAAACACTTGTTGGCTTTTCATTGGCAAATGCAAATCTGTGCCAGTGTAGCTGTTTTTAGGTAGAGGTGATCACGAATTATCACAAGCTAAAATCTGAATCCTTTTCTGTACCGCTAATACTGTTTCCTGAACGCTTTCCCTGCTAACCTTAATCTGAATGTTGCCTGCATCTTCAATGGCCTTAGGACTGAGACTTTGGGGAATTCTTTCATATTGTAAAATTAAGCCCTATAATAGTAAGTGGAATTTTGTGGGTAAAAATTAATTCTAAACTAGTATCAAGTAGCAGACCTGATTAACCCACTCTTTGTTCCAAGAACTTTTTGACTGAATGTTAAATGATTAAGAAAAGATTAGTGTCAGAAATCATAATTTTATGATATCAGGCATCTTCAAGCAGTTCTTCCAGCACCTCATTCCCAAATAAAGAAATTTCAAGGGCCAGCTGTTTCCAGGGTGGTATCTCAGGGTTGTGACACATTGCAAAATTGCTCATCAAGAGTAAATCTCTACAGAGCACCTAATATTGCAAGTCATCATGTAAAGCTGGATGTGAAGCCAGAAGTCCCAGGAGGTGGAGTGAAACCAGTGCCACCAAGATCTAAGAAACAGTTTCACATGAAGGCTTTGGACTGGCAGCTGCGCAAACATAGACCTTTCCCCTAAAGAAGTCTGTCGAAAGCCAAGGCAACGCAATGTTCTGCAAGGCAATGTGACAAAATCATGAAGGGGATAATCATATTTGTTCAGTAAAATAGATATTATTAGTCTATGAAAATGAGGAGGTATGAGACCGAAACTGCTTAACCAAGGCTTTGGTACTCATTATGAAAATATCACAGCAACAACTCCACTGAAGGCATTTTCTAGCAAATGCTCTATGCTCTCACCTGTGCACTGCCCAGCTCATTATTTAGGCTTTGTGGAAAATTTTCTGTGACACCCAGAGGATGTAGGAACATGAAAATTATGTTTGAAGTCATGATTTAATCACAGTGAAACACTCACATGGCATATGCATTTGCAGAAGTAATGGGCCATGAGAAAATGTCTCCTGTAAAAATCCTTAAGAGGCTGGATAAATTCTTTCAGCGTCAGAGGTTCTGACAGAGTTATCTTCAAAAATGGTGTGAGCACAACTCTGGGCAGGAAGGTCATAGACTGGTAACTCTAAGACAAGAGTAAAGGTCATGTTCTGCTGTAACAAGTGCTAGATAGGGAGACAATGCAATACTCTTGTCCTCTTAATAGAAATTTTGAATTTACTTGCTTGGTATCAACTTTAAGATGTTTGTAAACCTGATAAAGCGAAAGTAACCCATTCTAGAGAACATAAAAATACTTTAATTGCTGGCAAAATTTTTGGATGATGCACATGTACATAATTATATCCGTGAATACTTTGGATCTCATAGCACCGCTGGCTCCAGAGCAGTTTAAAACTGATAAATGATACTTTTTTTTCAGAGCATGCAATGTAACTGATCCCACCGGGAAGCATCTCAGTAAGGGATACATGTTTTAGCTACCTGAAGGTTTTCCTAGCCCCGAGCTCCTTCCTTCTTGGCCTCATCCCTGGTGTAACAGATGCCAGGACCCTCACAGGGCCATGACACACACCACCCCCTCTGTGGTGGTGGCTAGGTCACCGTATTTGTGCAGCTGAAGCAGGGCAGGACTTTTCTGCTGCTGCTGCCCAAGGATTCCCCTCTGCTGGGAGGTCTCTCCCAGGGCCAGGCTGGCTGGCAGCAGCAAGAAACAGTCCCAGCGTGCTGTGAAACCAAGGCCGTAATATGTTAATATGAAGACTTTTTCCAAGTAATCTTTACCATCTGTTGTCTCACACTGATGTTAGTATTAATAATTTATAGGCCTTCTCTTAAGGCTGAGGAGCAAGCGGAATGCTAATTTCTAACGTAGAGACAGTATCAACTTTTTTTTTTAATGAGATGGATGTTGCTCTATATGATAGCCTCACACAGGGAATATATGGTGCTGTTCAGCCTTCCACTGCTGTTGCTTTTGTAAGTCTTTTACTGAAAATAGCAGTGGAAAGACATTTATTTTAGTCTAGTTCCTCTGTTGCTTCTTTCCTTCTAAAATAAAGCATGCAGTCTATCTGGTACCTAAGCAAAGTGCACGTAAAGGTCAGAGGCAAAGCATAAGCTAACAATATAAGTTGTATTATAGCATGCAGTTACTGTAAGACAAGAACAGACAGGTTCCTTCTGCTATCCGGGAGACTGTTAGGCTGAAGGAGCATAGTTGTGCTACCAGTTTAAGCCAGCAGAATCTCCTTGCTATATTTAACCTTGATTTCCTCAGAGAGCAAATATGCAAATCACAAAATGTGATGCACGGCAAACGCTGCTTTCATAAGGGAGAGCTAAGTTATAGTCCCAAACAATCAAATCAGCCTTTCCAACTCGTAGGGCTTCAGTTTAATCCCCTATTAACAGGATTAATAGCAGACTTACAGTTCATACCATCTTACTCCCCTTTTGCACAAACCAATCTAGCTGCTTTCACAGAGGGACAGGTGGATTAATAGTCTTAGTCAAAAACTATGGTGATAATGCAGAAAATCAGCCAAAGGGAGGGATTCCAGTGTGCAAATGGACAGCTGGAAGATTGCTATCAAAGCCATGCAGGGACTTCACCCACAGATAGAAATGTGAAATGTGTGGGAGACCCTTCTGCTTCTAAATTGAAAAAAAAAACAAGCCCCCTGAAAGATAAACAAGTACAGTAAAGGAATAAGTCTCTCTATTAATAAATGCTTACCAGAGGATAAACAAGTAAAGGCATAAAGAACCTGAGAAGCTCAGAAATGTAGAGGCATTTGACGAAACACAACTCCACTAAGAAATGCAAAGCTCCAGCAGACTGTTATACAACCTTTGATTTCTTTTAATAACAGTTGAAGGTCAGATGCCCCAGCTCTTCCTGGAAATCCTAAAAAGACTGGGTGGCTCCCCAAGTTAGAAAGGAACTGCCACATCGTATGTTGTGCAACGTACAGCTATTGACTAAGGTATATTATATTACCTCCAACAGCTGACTCAGACCCAGTTGTTATAAAAGGCTTCTCGCACTCCGGCAAGCAGCACGTAGGAGCCCAGCGGGCTGGGGGAGGTCGGGGGGGTCAAGGCGATTACTCCCCCCTCCTTCAGCCCCCCAGCACAGGTCTCAGCTGGGTTACCGGAGTTCACACCGAGCTATTGACATTCAGCTGCATTGCTTACTCATTACCGGATCAGCGGGGAACTGTCTGGGTCTGAAAAGTTAACCCTTCCCATGCCCTGCTTTTTTCTATATATAAATTCTAGTAGAATTATTACTATTAATTAATTTATATTCTTTTTAAGACTACAAACCCCCAGGAGTCAGGCCTGCAGGAGGGCTGGGTGGGCTGACCTGACCTGTTGGCACCCCACTAGGTTGGGGGCAACATGCTGACATGGGTGCAGAAACCACCTAGGAGGAGAGCAAGAGGCAGGTACCACTGCTGAGGCAGCTTTGCTCCCTAGACAAGGGGTGTTAGAAGCAGGAGGAAGGAAAATGCTGTGCCCCAGGTGAGAATTTGCTCTAAAAAAGGCAAGAGAATTGACATCCCCAGTTATTCCTTCATTTCACACTCCCGTGTTAAGGTGAGCAGGACTATGGGATACAGCGTGTAAAGCAAAGCGAACTTTTCACTGTGATCCAATGCAGGCATCACTCAATTAAGATGCCTGTGCCCACCCTATCTTTCACACTCAGTTTTGCAAGTGATTGTGTAATCGTTGCAAATCTTGCAATGGCATTTTTTGTTCTAATGATTCACTCCTTGATTATGTGAAAACCTCAGTCTGTTTTTGGGATAAATTCCAGTGCCTGTGGCTTCACCTCTTAGGGCCAATGATCCAGACAAAGTATAAAAAGATGCCAAAGTGCCTCATGGTCCTGTTAAGGCAGTACTATGATTTCCTGGTAATGGCGTACTAATTTATGGCTTCTGAAGTTAGAAGTCATCTAATATATCATCATAGCCCACTAAGATATATTAAACTTATTTTTTATTTTTTTAAGAACAAAATAAAAGTCTTTTTTCACTTTAGCAAAAAAACCCGCTATTTTTCCCTTTCCTGTTGAGTCAAAGGCTCCCCTGTAAAGAGAAGCTATATCATTCTATCACAGAGAAGAACAGATGGTGAATAGCAGGTATGCGAAATGTTCATACTACTCTATTTCACCTTTCACTGTAATTATATTGCATGCCAGGCTCCAAATGGAGCATTGAATTCAGACACCAGAAACTGGTGGAGATGAATTTTGCAAAGCTTTTAAATGTTAGTTCAATTTCATGACAATTTGAGTGTAATTTATACACATCTCAGAACGTGCCAGGTACTTAGAGGTGCATCAGAAGAGGCAATGGTCTTATCACAGCTTATAATCACAAATGAAATTTTCAAATAAGCAGTGAAATATAAGTAAATAAGCAGTGAAGTTTGCTGCATCTGGCTAATGCCTCCATTAATCTTTATTAGTAATTTCTAATATTGAGAGAAGGGAAGGTAGGATTTATAGCTGTTTTCAAAGAAGAGCCAATAAAAATTAGATGGATTGGGCCAGTGGATCAGTTCCAGGAATAGGGAAAGAAAAGACAGAGTGGGATCTTTGAAAGTGGCAAATGAAGTGTTTCTGCAGACGAAGGAGATATAGAAAGACCCTAAAATGTGCATGTCCATGAAAGCAAGAGGGGAGGAACTGATATTTAATAGGAAGGTCAGCAAAAGAACTTGCAGAAGGATGGGGTTTGATCAAAGTAAAAGGTAGGAAAGAAATGGACTTAGGTAAAACATCAGAAGCCAGAAAAGAAAAAAAATCTCTTATCTGTGATATAACTTAAGAAGTGCTGACATGTTTGTTGATTGGAATTCATGGAGAAAATACTACTGCATGAGTTTTAAGAATGAGTGACAGTGGAAAAAGTTGGATCAGAAAATGTAAGTCAAAAATAGCGGATACATTTTATTTTCAAGCTTAAGAAGCATCAAGGAAGAGAATGAACTCAAGAAAGTGCATGCATTTTGCAGTTTGTTGGCATGTGGTCTGCTTTCTGCAGAGGGATATTAAGGAAGTTCAGCTGGCGACAGAAAGGCAAGCTGTTAGCAAAGCAGAGTGGAAATGAAGAAGTTAAATTGCTGAGTTTGTAAAGGGTAGTTGAAGACGTGGAAGTGTGTCATGGCATGGGAATGGAGGAAAACAAGAAGCGTATGGCGTTTATGAAAGCTGGATAACAGGTGGTTTTCAGGAAGGGAGGGTATGCAGTCACCCTAAAACGGAAGGGAGCACACGTTAGCTGGTGACTTTGCTAGTAACGCCGTAAACTGTTTCTGTGGACAAGAGGGAACAGAAAGCAGATTTTAGAGCAGGAGGAAATTGGCTGAGTAGGGCCAGAAGAAGTGGAATTAATTCTTTTTTTTTTTATCTTTTACATGTTTAAGACATATGGAGGCAAAGAAAGGAAGCATATGGAATGGCACTTGAAAATGTGGCTGGGGTCGAGAGAGATGGTTGAGGAAACAATAACATGTTTCAGAAGCAGAGAAGAGTGGTTGAGGATGTCTCATTGTTTCTTCATGCTTCTCCATCTGCCAATATCCATCTGTTGTTTTTTTGTTGTACACTCAAATGTCAACGCCAGTAACTGTTTAATGTAAAATGGATAATCATGCTTCCGTCTCCCTTTCTCACCAATTTTTGGGAGGATGTAGAAAACAGTAACTTCCACATAGCACTGGAAGGGTGGGCAAGACCCTCTTGTCCTCTCTGGAGCCTAGAGCTTGGTGATTAGAGGATGCTGTTCTGGGAAGTGGGAAAGGTCAGATGTGAATCCATAAACCTGAGAAGGCCCCTGAACTTGTGAAGGGCAGACCCTGAAGCCCATCAAAGTGCTTAACTACTGCTCTGTTCTATAAAAGGCACTGATATCATCACTAAATCCTAAAGGAAAGGTGTAACAGGGTAATGTACACCAGGAAAAATATTCTCTACCTCCCTGCAGCCTGGTGCTCGGTGCCAAGGATGTCCTAGAGGTGTGAAGCTGAATAAGCTTGGTCTTGGTGGCTCTCTTCATCTGCTTTTTATTTGGTGCCTTGATTGCTTTGAACCAAACCTTGAGGCATCAAAGTGCTCAGGTAGACAGTCTTATGAACCCAGCTGCAGAAACAGTATCACCTCTGGCTGTTTATCTCATGCTTTTGCTGTAGGCCACCTTTTGCATTGCAGAGGTGGTTGATGAAAGTGTGTGCTGGCTTTGCAGTCACCTGCTAGCCGAGGGGAAGACTCACCTTTTTGTACTGCCAGAGAGGTAGAGGAGCAGAGCATGCAGGATGGTGATGTGTACCATAGCCCCGATGCGATCCACTGGAAGCATTTGCCTCTCCCCGTGTTGCTGGAACAAGGAAAGTACCCTGTTGCTGCTGCCTTGGCTTTTGCTCTGGAAGGAAAGCACTTGCCTACTTTCAGGGGTCACTTCACCATGGTAAAGCGAAAGATGTGCCCTCTGTCACCAGCAGCTGTCAATGACCCACAGGGAATATCCACCCTACCAATCATTTTCCCTCTTGGCAAAAAGCGGTGGTCATAGCCCGGCTGCTTTGCCGGGCAGCAGCAGCAGTGTGGAGCTGAGTCAGTCCCTCCCAGGTCACTGGGAATCAGACCATGCCTGCTACATCCCCAATCCACAGTGACATATCTGTAATTATGATTTTCACTGTTATGTTCATGATATTAGAATTTGTCTTGCTCTAGCCAAGACTCCTACTCTTCTTTCATGCACAAGCCTGTCATGCTATACAATTACAGTGGAGTCGGGGCCTGATCTGTACTATAATTATAACTGAGTCAGTTACAACAGACTTGTCTCCTGACCTGGTTCCAAAATAGCACTATATTTTTTAAAGCAAAAGGGATTTTAGGTGGATTCTTCCACCATGCAAATGCATTATGCTTGTCTTGTATTTAAAAAGGTCTCATTTCTGATAAAGCAAACCTTTTTTTAGCATAAGCAGGAAATGGTCCAAACTGGCTGTTCATTAGCATTCGCTAAGTCAGCTTCAAGCACCCTCTCTGAATGTCAGATATTTCCCACTTGCATTCCTTCCCCACTTTGTGTGTTTGCTACTTCCTGGCATCCTTATCATATAATAATGAATCATGCTGGAGTTGAGATGTCGGATTTAGATACAGAGTGGGACTAGTTTGGCCAGTCCTGGGTAATCAGGCCTCTTAACAGGGAAATGCATTTAAATAGGTCAATGAATCTTACATGTCTGTGCATCAGAAATTATCAGCATTGCAGAACTTGCAGTCAGGGGAGAAATTTGCTTTCAAGCAAAAGTTCATTGTCACCACTAGCACAGTGGACAACATTTCATTTACATTTACATTTACAATTATATTTTGCTTCATAAATTTTGGGGGTCTTTAAAATTGGAATAAAAGATTATTTTCATTTTTATTTTTTTTACTCTTTATCTTCATATACAATATAATACATTTTAAATTAATTGGACAATCCTGTTACAGCTAAGAAGGCTCTTATCTAATCCATCTTCCAAAATGCATCTTTATTTTTGCCTCATGCCTTTTCTAGTGATGGAAGTGCTGCGAAGTGTTGCATTACAAAGCTAATCAAATTGTGACTGGAAAGCTTTACCTTTGCTCTTTTAGGTCTCCTGTAGGTTATGCCTGCTCAGGCACTTTCTGGAAGTCCCTAAAGAAGCCAGAAATGTCCAGCAGGTGAATCTCAGCCCTGGAGGTTAACAGTCTGTATCTAGAGATACAGTTTATACCTAGGAGTGAAGGAAAGGGACAATATGGGGCAGAAGGGGTGAGCAGTGCAGTAAGGTGTGATGGCAAAGGACCTGCCCACAGTGGCAGAATGTCCCTCTGTACTGCTGGGATGGATGCCCTGGCAGCACCTGTGGGTTGGGACACATGCCATGCCTGTGAAAGGAGATGTCTTGGTAGCACAGTCACACTATCTCGCTGAGTGTCTCATCTTCCTCAGTGACATTAGTGAAGGGGGTCAATACACCCTTCTGTCATTGTCACTGTGCCCATGATGTGGGGTTTGTGAGCATAGGTGGGGTGAATGGTTTCTGGTTTCTTCTTGTTCTCAGCTGACAGGGTCATGGCAGTTTTACAGCCAATGCCTGTATTTGCTCTGGAGTTCAGAAAATGGACCAGTGGCAGCTATAGGGGTATATTTATGACTTCCAGCCCAATTCCCCAGCTGTCAGTCCAGGATGACATTATATGAGGGTGTTTAAAATACTATGGTCTATTTCAGATTTCTACACACTTAAGTGTAGTCACAAATGTACAAGTGTGGTGTACTTTTATCAGTTAAACTTTTTGTCAACTCCACTTCTTCCTGTGTATTTCTATTTGGGAAGACCTCTGAAATAATCAACATTTGAAGTTTAAAGTCAGGCTTTTTCCTAGCCGTCCTTATGTTGCATCCAGTTCAATAAAACCCTTGCAGAAGTTAATCAGGATAAGCCTTCAGGATAAGTCTACCTAAAGTCCAGCCCTGTATCCAAATTCTAACAGTCGAGTTTGCTGTAAAACATACACACTTAACATACCTCTCTGATGTTGTTTAGAGGTACCTGTCTTGGATAGCACCTGTCTCAGGCTGAGTCTGTCAAAACACAAAAAGCAACTGCTTTACTGGAATAAGTGTGTAAAAAATGGATTAAGATAACTACTTTTGTGATTTTACCACTTTGTTGTACAAGCAGAAGAGCTGTGATGTGTCCATGAAACTAGGTTTGCATATGGTCAAATCTTCATAATGTATACAAGTTATCAGAATTTAGTTTATTTCCCACAGTGCTATATTCCATTCTCTAACATGTGTGAGTGTATAAACCAGTAGTTTTTAACTTGTACTCCGTTAACTCTCTTAAATGTTGTGTGAAAATGAGCTCAAAAAGCAAGCCTATTTTCATTAGTCTCAAATCTGTTATATTTTGTTTGCCCCTCTCTCACGGTATGTTTAAAAGGTCTGAAAAGTAGGACGCGACGAAAATCTCCTGTTGAACCAAGAATAAGGTGGCAGACACTGATGTAGGAAAGACGGTTGCTGTCTGCTGGCCAGTCCTATAGTCCTTCCTTTACAGAATGCTCAATTGCTAGATAAGCATGCTAAAGCTTTGCATCCTGGGGCCCCTCATACATGAGGCATCTCCTCCAACCCCCCTTGAGCTGCTTTGGGGAAAACTGGCTGTGGATACACAGGCGTGTGTGCTCATCCTCTTGATCTGTGCTGATGTTTTATTGCAGTCCCCCCTCAGCCTGCCTAGGCCGCTCATGTCTCTGCTGGATAATTAGATGGTATTTGTTCGTCCTTCCTGTGTATACGTTTTGTACAATGGGATCCTCATCCCTAGAAGGGGCTGCAGTAAAGCAAATAGCAACACCACAAAAAAAAACCCATATAATTCTTCAGTGGTGATGGGGCTCATTGAAGTCAATATGTAACAGAAACACATGCATTAGCTTCTACACTGTGCCTTGGCGTAGTGTGGAACTGCGTGATGCCATGGGCAAACACTGGGAGCTTTTCATCTCTGTAAAGGTGACTTTTTCCCTCCTTAGCTTTGATTGCAAAGCAATGCAGAACCAAATCTTAGCTGGACAAAAAACTTTCCCCCACTGTGGGTGTTGTGGCAGCCCTCTGGAAACCCTGTCATTGCTGCTGACATGGTTCCTCCCCCATCCAACTGTGTCAGGCCTGCAATAATGTTTCTTAGGCTTGCCCAAGGTACCTATTTAAATTATAGATCTGGAATACTGCTGGCTCCCCTCCAAATCTCTGATCTAGTAGCTGTTTTTAATGATAAATTACATATGTTTAATAGCTCAGCTATTTTGTTTGGTTCCTTCAGAACTTTGAGATGAATAGGCTCCAGTCTCAGTGATTTATTGCAATTTAATTTGTCAAGTTGTTTCAGCACTTTTTCTTACGCTCCTCTGACAGCAGTTCACCTTCACAAACCAAAGATATGTATTTCCCTATTCTCTTTGGAGTGAAGACCCACACAGAAAGTTTTGGCAACCTCTGTGAGTTCTTTCCCTTCTTTGACCTCTTTTTCTCCTGCTTAGCTGATTAAATTTAGGGATTTTCCCATGAGCATCCTATGCTCAAATCCTTTATCACCCCAATTGTATCATCCGATCCTTTCCATAAGATGATTGATCACCAGTTTAATTGTAACAGTAGGTACAATTTTTTGCTTGGATTTTTCTAGAATCACTCTGTTCTACATTGAAATTCTTTCCTTTGATTTCCAGTCTACTTATGACTGTTCTTTTCCCCATCATTGTCCATATCTGTTTCATCTGAAGCAATTTTTCCTGAACATGGATGGTCAGAGGCCCAGAATTCCAAGTGAGATTTTATATTCCTTTCTTTCTGGCTGCCCAGTCCAGTGTAGGATTGACTTTCTGTCTTTTGTGATTGCATTATACAAGAGCTTTGTATTTATGGAGAAAGAATAACTGTATCAAAGTCTGTAGTGTACTCAGCTGGTTTCCACTTGAAAGTTCCTGATTTATAAGAGATTTCTGCTACTTGTCCCTGACCATGTCACCTTGCAGTTGGTATAATTGAATTTAATCCAATTTCTATTACTCCATTTGCCATTTATTTCTTTCTGTGTGATATCCTAATAGTCCTCTATATTAACAGTATCTCAACATTGATATTGTGATCAGCAAATTTCATTTATGCATTCCTACCTGCGTGCCAAGATCTTTAAAGAAAGTTTGGTAGGTTTCAAGACCTTTTCTTACGCTGTTCTCCTCCATCCTCATACTTTCCATTCTGACACTCTTTAGAAAGGTCCTGAACTATATCTACAGTGTTGCCACTAACATGGGCTTTGTTTAGCTTAACTTCTTATGTGGCACCATATGAAATTTAAGGTTGAAATCTGTGTACATATGAGTTCTATTGTATACTTTCTTACGTATGTTTAATTAACTTATGAAAGACACATGTCAGAGCTACTTTATCTGATCCACATTTGGGACATCATAAGGGTGACAATAGAGTTTTATTTCCTTATTTATAATTACTTTTATACCCCTCTACTACCTGGCAAAAAAAAACCCTTAATATTAGTAATGCTTTGAATTCTACAGAACCGTCAGCAACTCATTAGATTTACTTTCAAGAAGTCTTAGATAACTGGTTGCTTTATGTGCTTGATTTTTCTGCATGTGGGTTTTTTTCAGAGCTATATGTAGTTTTAAGGTAGCTTCTCAGTCTGCAGAGTTGTTCTGGCCAAAGGAATATTGTGAGAGCTTTTGTGTGGGTTTGCAAAGAGCAAATGTGTACCCTGATTTTTGGGCTGTAGCTGATTTCCCTTCCATTTCCTAATTCTTCTGTTTTATTGGTCTGGAATGTGCTGGCTGTAATTAAGTTTTCTTAAGGATCTTCCAGTGTTAATTCCCCTGCATGTTGAATCCTACATCTCCTGAAGAAAAGATTCTTAGTTTAAACCCCCACAAGCCTGGCATGATTTTTGGGATCACTTTCCTTGGAAGGACATTAGGCTTGCAGTCCACTGTCACTGGAATGTCCATGGGGCCCTGTGGGAGCAATTGCACCTAGATCATAAATGAAAGACACTCCCAACCCTCTTTCCCCCAAGGTTTGCAGACTTTTAATTACAACAGAGAAGAGATGAATCACTTGGGTGTCACTTGACTGGGGAACCTTCCGGGTGACTAAATCTGTGTCAGATGAGGTGACAACACTTAATAGGTGTGAAATGCCCTGGCAGTTGGGAGACATTTCCTAAAGGAGTAGGTTAGTGACTGAACAGCTAAATGGGTCACTGAATGAAGAGTGATGGACTGAAGGGGAAAGAGAGGGTATGGGATAATCTGCAGGCCTTTTCCTGAGAATGAGAGATGAGCCCTGACAGCTACAGCACTGATGCCTTGAAGTGTGATGCTCATTTCCTGAACAAGTTTCCTGTATAACTTGTTTGCTTTTAACTGGAGATTGTTGAGGTTTCTAAGCAAATGGTCTTCAAAAATTTTTCTTAGGAGGCCACCCTCATCCCTTTCATGTTAAAGATTCTGCTCTTTGCAACCTTTTCGGAAGTACATCTTTAAAAGTCATTGTAAATTCAAGGATTGTGGGGTGGCATTTTTTTATTTTGTTTTTATTAAACAGAACCACAAGCTTGGTAGTAGGAATTGGGAAATGAGGAATGTCCTGGGTTCAGCAGTAGCTGTCATTTATCTCCTTCTTAGTAGCTGGTGCAGTGCTGTGTTTTTGACTTTCCATAGAATAATAGAATCATAGAACAGTTAGGGTTGGAAAGGATCATAAGATCATCTAGTTCCAACCCCCCTGCTATGGGCAGGGACACCTCCCACTAAACCATGCCACCCAAGGCTATGTCC
>JASSUY010027950.1:0-49246 GCA_032466535.1 Forpus xanthops | reverse complement strand
GAACAGGACATAAAGGTAGGGAGTATCTGGAAAGGCAGGGGCCCAGGATGGGCTGCAGTTTAACTGATAAGTAGGAGAACAGGATGACTGTTATGTCTGTGGTGTTAACAAACTGATTAAGCTGGTATAAGCATCTACTGCTCATACTTCAAAGGCTGCCAGCAGTGATGAAGATTATTGGAAGAAGTAAACGACCCCAGAGACCCCCACCACGTTTTTGTACGCATAGGAGGAACTTTCGAGAAAATGATGTAATCCATATGTAGACTCATGAATATGTATGTGTGCTTGGTAGCTATATAAGGACTGCTTGTGTAGCAATAAGTGGACGCAGGTTAGGAGGAGTTGTCCCCCGTGTCTCCTGGCACGGTACTAAAGAATACCTGCTTGTCAACTAGAAAACTTCGTTGGCAAGTTTGTTACTGGAGTTTTCTCCGAATCAGTGGCATATGTGTTTGTGAGAGCGCCAGCGGCATTAGAGCTAGGAGGTGAATATGTTATTTTTGCTATTTCTAGAGTGAGCATCAAGCACAGTAAATTGTTTAAGAGATGTGTGTGGATGTGTTCTTTCTTAAGCACCAACAAACTTGCAGCATGTATAGCAAAGTGTTGGATTTTTTTCCTTCTTCACTTATAGAATTTTTACATATTTGAGAAAAATGCTCATTCTTCTTCAACTTTGCTAGCAAAAAATACATGCAGGTCAGAAGCAGACAGATCTTTCCTGATTTATTCAGCTTGTGAATCCTTAGAAGTGGAATGTCAGCCTTCAATCTATCAGCCTTCAAGCTTTTCAAGGGAAAACTGCTCGAGGTTACAAAGTGCTAAATGGTATCTGATAGTGACTTTCATGAATAGCATTTTTCCATTCACTCATTGCCAGCTGAGAATGTCAGGAATTTTGTATCCCTCCCTCCCTGTGCTGCTTCTTGTGTGAGAAGCTTATGTGTTGGGTTAATCCTTTCAAGGGGCCTGGTTTTTGCCTTTGCTTCTCTCCACACCCTGACTTTCTGTTTGTTGGTAGCTGCTGCCTCCAAGGTGACAGGAATGGGGCATGTAAATGCCCAGACTTGTGCAAGTAGAGGCTCCCAAGTTGAAGAATGGGTACTGTTCACGGTACATGGACTTCTTCAATGAGCTTATTCAAGTCAGATGCAGTTGTGGCAGCCTCTGGCTCTTCCCCATGGGGATCCATGGAAACTGTTACGGTAGCTTTCCTAAACAGGCTGGTAGTTACGTGTTTCCAACACTTGTCTACCATGCTTTTCACCACAAGAACCTCAGTGGTTTGTGTTGTAGTAATGGGGACCAAAGCATGAGGAGGAGTGTGCTTCAGGTGGCTTTGGGGACAGAATTAAAGGTGTTTGTGGGGGCCATGCAGCAGGAGAAACAGGCCATCCAAAATCACCTGCAGAGGGGCTGGAGAGGGACTGCTGAGCAAGGGGACCAAGCTGCGTTGAAGTCCTAGTCTAGAAAGGCCAGTGCATGTAGTAGAAAGGGAAGGAAGTTGCAGTGCTGTGTCAGTATCTGCACAGGTAAGCTTCTAAACAGAAACTGTTGCTGCCCTTACCATTAATGGCACCCAGACAAAGAAAGGGTAAGGATCTCTGGCCTTGAGCCTTGGCCATCAGAAGCAGTGTATGTAGTCAGAGAGCAGCTTCTCAAGAATGGGAATGAATCTAGTTGAATGATTACAGCTGTCAGGAAGCAAATCTTGTGCTGCTGTGCACCTGCAGGTGCTTGAAAAGGCACTATGTGGAAAAATCTGAGCCAAATTCAGCCCTTGACGTGAGAAGGTGCATAACTCTTGCTGAGCACTGATCTGATTCTGCTTACTTGGTGCATCCTTACCCTTTCCAGACATGTTTGTCAGCAGTGTTCTAATGCTGTTGCAGTAAGAACACGTGATGTTCTTTGCAGTCTAGGATTATAAAAGCAACCCAGTAGATGAGTTTGGGGGTGGTTGTCACTGGTTTTGGTTTTGTTGTCTTTTTTCCTCTTGGCTGTGAAGTCTGGAAGTGACATCCTGCTATGGCAGTAAGCCAGCACTGGGTTGTAGCACAAAGATGGTGCAAAGAACTGCTGACATGAATTAGTAGTGTTCCCTGGTGTGCCTGTCAGATTGAATGAATCCAGACTGTCTTTCTCAGCCTCTATGTAAATAAGCAGGAGTGGTAGATTTCATTTCTTAATTTATTCAGCCTCTATTTTGCTTTCTAAACTAGCATTACATAAGGCATGGTTAAGAGACTTCACTAATACAGCTCAGGTGTGATTTACAATATGTTTCCTTAAATTAATTTTTATCTTCTAAGCACTGTGATATGGCTACCATGTGGCTTTTTCTTCTTTTTCATTCTGTACTGCTACTACAAGGGAAACGTGGAAAGCATTACCTACCAGACCAGATATACCCCCCTCCATGTTGAGACACATGCACAGGAAACAGAAATCAAAATATTACAGAGCTTTCAAATAGATGGTAAATTCTTTAGTGCTGTCTGCTTCCATTTTTTCTGCCCTTTACAAGGGCAAAGCTTCAGTAAGATGGCCAGAAGAAGGGTTGTAGAATCCCAAAATACTCCTGGAATCAATGAGAGCAGCTCTGGTTATGCTGAACGTACATTTGCAACGCCCAAGACTGAATTTGTCCTCTGTGCTGAGGGCTGTACAGCTGTAAAGGTTGGGCAGCTTCTGGTTGGATCCTGGGAGAAAAGGGGACCTGCTCTCAGAGGAAGTTTCATAATATGCATGTGGGCTTACTTCTTCCTTAATGGCAGAGATGATGAACCACAAGAGCAAAGTGGATGTGTTGGTAGAGGAGCACGAGTACGAAGGTGCTCTGAACCCAGTTAGCATTGCACCAGAACTTACATGACTGTGTAGCAAGCTGAATGGTGTGCTCTAAGAAAGAGTCTTCAAAGTCTGCATGAAGCTACAGAAGTCATGGATTTTTAGATTTTGGGGGCATGCCTTTGGTGAAGTAAGTTTCTTATTTATATTTTGAATAGACCTTTTAGCCTGGCTGTAGCTATTGTATTGGAAAATGTACCCCTATTGCATTGCATGGTTTAGTGACCTCAGCCTCACAAGTTGTTATTAACTCCTACAAAAGCAGAACGGCCTAATGAGTGATGAAGTGGGTCAGTATTTGCAAATAGGCAGTTTTGTGGGTACTGAATGAGAGGCACAGGACTTACAAATTTCCACAGTAGGTGAGCTGCTAGTGATAACTTACTCACTATATGAAGATGTCTTCCCAGTGCCTAGAAGGACATGGTGGGAAATGGTGTGGATGAAATTCAGTTGTATAAGCAGCAAGCACCTGTATCTTTTGGCTCCCAACAAAAATATATGATGTAAAGTTGTACCTGGGTTTTTGGGGGAAACAGAGGAGGAAAGCCATTTGTATTCATGTATTTAATGTATTAATTAATTAATACAAAGTATTTAATGGTTAAAGGATGGTCATGTGTTTATGATGCAGCCACAAAAAAATGTATTCACATGTAAGGGGAAGTGCAGTTAAGCCTTCTTTATGTTTGGAGTGCTGCAGACAAATGTGGTCACCAGCTATCAGGAAGGATGAACTGATGCTGAATCAAATGCAGAGAAATATGTTTAGACACTTCTCCATTATCTTATCTTCAGCTTGGGTTTATCAGAATGGCAGTTAATGCTGCAAAACTGCTCAACATTCATATTTCAGCTAAAGGCAAGCATCGATGCTTGAATTTTAGTAATTCAAAGTGCAAGTAAATTACAAGAAATTTAGTAATTAGGAATTCAGAACTTTATTAATCATCAAAATAATATGATCCCTGTAGAAGTGTTGGGGGGAAAAAAAGCACTAATTATTTTAGTCTGGATCTTGGTTAGCTTTTGATATGGGTTAGGAGTGTGATGGTGGGAGCTGAGGCACAACTGTCTTGGGTCTGTGGTGCTCTGTCAGCCCAAGGTGGTGTGAGCTGCTGCAAGCTGCAGGTAGGGGTGACGACTGCTGGAACACTGCTCTTGGCTGAGGGTTATGGAAGAGCTGACTCCCCAGCAAGTTGGGATTGTGACTTGGGCATCCATGTGGCAAAGCCAGAAGTGGCTGCTTGGGCATTTTAGGTGGTCCTTCTTGAGAAGCAGAGCTGTTCTCATGGTAAATCTCAAGCTGCTCCTGTTTCTTCTAATTTTCTTGGGAATTACTGGATACAGAAATACTTAGCTATAAAATCAAGGTTATAGACATTGTAATTTATACTACAGAGGTAATCCCATGAGATTTAATTTTGTGAGCTGATTTTTTTTTGAGTGTCACTTGTTTTGGACATCTGTCCTACATTTGGTCCTTGGCAGATGAAAAATGTGCACATTAGTATTTTGTATCTCTTTAATTAATTTTGCGTGACTCCCATCTTTCCAGGTAATTAGGCCAGAAAAAGGTTTAAGAGGAGTTTGCTTTTGGGCACTGATTAGAAGAAAAAAAAAGAATCATAAGATTTTTATTAGTATATTTGTGATATTTGAAAATCAATGTCCATAAACCATATTTATTAAGAGTCCACTATTTATCATGAGTCTTGCTCAGAGTTACAGGTTTTCAGCCCCTCTTGATTCATTCTGTGTTGCAAAGAGCCTTTTCCTGTTTTCTTGTGGACAACAGTGATTTCTTATGACTGGAACATAGTATATCATTGTGTTTGTTTATTAGACTGTACAAAAGAATGACAAAGGGGATTTAATGTTGGTTTTATTTGATATTCTGTACTTTTATAAGTGATGATAGTTGTTTCTGGTGTACTTTGAGTTGTTAATAAAAAAATTAAAAGTATTTCTCAGACTATAGGAAATTTCATTAAGATGCATTGTAATCCCATTTTGGGCACTTTGACCAAAGTAAGATATGAAATCTTGAGTGTCACGTTTATCCAAATGGGAATATGAATTTACATGCCAGATGAAATCTTTCCCTTGGTATAAAAAAAAACACCCAGATCACAAAGCTACATGCCCAAATGTGGGCAAAATGTTTGTCCTCTTTAAAGGCCTCATAGCTAAAATGTTACTCAACAATCATGAAAAGGGAAATAACTGTTCTGTGAGCTGAGCGAGTAGATTTTTCAGTAGAGTAGATTAGGGAGGTCATACTTAACGTTAGCAACAACTACTGAGCCTGAGCGCCTTTCAAAGGCAGTTGCCTTTCTGAGCCTAGCTTGCTGTGGTACTGCCCTTCCTCTTTCCAAGCTTATGAAGAATTAGAATATTTGAGTAGATTATTTTGTCTTAAATGCATTCCTTGCACGTGCTGTGCCTCTGGTTGATGCTTTTATGTTTCTTGAAATAAGCAGCAGGTCAAACAGAGTTTTTGTTGTTGCAGTGCAACACACTGTTGACATTAACTCTAATTAATCTCCAGAAATGTTTCCAAAGAAGTTTTCTTTGTTTCTGCATATTACCTGCACTGATTTTAAATTATCATTGCTTTCATTATGGGAAAAACAGAGTAAAAATTGCCCGTGGCAGTAGATTGTACTAGCAGAGATGTGTGCAAAGAAGTTCTGCAAGTGCAGAGCTACTTGAGTGTGGTCTGAACTTCATGAATCTGCTTTCTAGTGGTCCTGTCCTCCCTTCTTTTTCTCAGCCATGCTTTCCCACCCTTTCCTTTTGATTGAGCCTGGAGCTTATCTGATGAATAACAAGGTGGTTCGGGAATCCAGCTAAAAATCAATCCTACCCCAAAAAAATGGTTGTTTGCATTCAATTCTACTTGTCCGTGATCCAGTGAAAGAGGTCTGCTTTTGTGTTGTTTTGTTGTTGTTGTTACCACTGCTACTTTCTGGCCCTAACACTGGCAATAATCTTCAGTGAAACAGTATTCTTGTTGCCTGGTCAAAAGAAAAGGGAGTGAAATTCCCAAGATATTGTACAGGTTCTCAGTGTGCTTTCTGGGCCATTATTGAAGGAATTTGAAGTATGTGAGTTTAACTGCATGGCTTCTGTGAAGTGTGATTACTGTTATCTTAGAGCTCTTTGTAAATTTATGAATACTGTGTAATCTAGATTAAGCCCAAATCTCCATGTGTGTAGACTATGTTGGTTTTATCCCAAGAGTTTACAGACTGGGAGGAGTGTGCATACACCATGAAAGGTTAGACTTACCCTCCACAATTAAGGTCCCTAATTTTCAGGCTACTTTTAATGCAACAGTGTGTTGATGAGCAGGTCTTGGACTTGAAGTTTGTAGGAGGTAACTTCTTGTCACAGGTACTCACTAGGAGAGGTGCCCTCCTAGTGTTACTATTTGTGAATAGAGACTTGTGTTGGGATGTGATGGTAGGTGTCTGCCCAGGCCACACTGATCATTAAAATGATTGAGTATAATGAGCAAAAAGTATAGCAGAGCTGCCACCTTGGACTTCAGGAGAGCAAATGTTGAGCTGCTCAGTGAGCTATCTTACAGAGTACATGTGGAATCTGCTTTTGAGAGCTTAGGAGTTCATGAGTGCTGTAAGTCTTTAAGAATCACCTTTTAGAAGCACAGGAGCAGGCAATTCCACTGTGTTGCAAGTCAGGTAAGCAGGACAGAAGACCAACTTGGATGAACAGAGAACTCCTCATGGAGCTCAAAAAGTAAAAGGAGCTATATGATCTCTGGAAGCAACGTCAGGCTTCTCAGGAAGAGTCCAGAGTTGTTGTTTGTTTATGCAGGGGGAAGACATGAAAGGACAAAGCTCAACGAGAGTTGAAATGGGACAGTGTTGTTTCAGATAGCAAGAAGGGCTTTTAAAAGTATATTAATAGCAAGAGGAGGTCTGCAGAAGACATTCTTATTGAGCATGATCATCTGACTAACAGGGATGAAGGAAAAGCAAAGGTGTTCATTGTGGTTTTTGCCTCAGCCTTGAATAACACTGACAGATGTTAGGCTGTCCAGTCCCCTGCATTGAAGGGCTACAAGTGCAGGAACAGTGACTTTTCATATGTAGACATTGGAATTGTTAGGGATCAGCTGCATCAGCTGAATGTTCACAAGTCAGTGGTGTCTGATGGGATTCATCCCAGAGTTCTGAAGGAGCTAGCAGATGTTACAGCAGTACCCCTCTTGCATCATTTACCAAAGGACCTGGGAGACTAGGGAGGGCCCTGATTGCTAGAAGATAGTCAGTGTTATTCCAATTTACAAAATGGGCATGGGGGAGGAGGGCTCACAAAAAGGGACAGTCTCGTTTAAATAATTTGATATCCTTCTGTGATAAAGTCTCCTGGCTAATGGATGAATGGGAGGCGATAAATGTAGATTTTCTGTATTTTTGTAAGGCTTTTGATACTGCCCCTCACATCATCAAGTTATCCAGCTGTGGGATGAGTGGGTTTATGGAACACTGGGTGAGGCAGAGTTCAAAGGGTTATAGTGAATGAGTCTACATCTGGGTGGTGACTAGTCACCAGTGGTGTTCCGCAGGGTTCAGTTGTAGGGCCAGTCATGTTCAAGATGTTTATCAATGGTCTGGATGGAGGAGTTGAACCCACCATTAGTAAGTTTGTTGACAATACCAAACTTGGAGGTGCTTTTGACTCTTTTGAGCGACAAGATGCCTTGCGGAGAGATCTAGATAGGTGAGAGAATTGGGCAATGGTTAATGGCATGAAATTTGGTAAGCTGAAATGCAAAACTCTGCACCTAGGATGGAGTAATGCCAGGCACAAATATAAGTTGGGAGAGGAATGACTGGAGAGCAGCCCTGCAGAAAGGAATCTGGGGGTGCTGGTCAGCAGTAGATTCAGTAGGAGTCAGCAGTATGCCTTGGCAGCCCAGGGGGTAAGTGGCAGCCTGGGGTGCATCAAACACAGCAGAACCAGCTGGTCAAAGGGGGGGATTGTCCCAGCATACTCAGCATTGGTGTGGCCTCACTCCAAATGCTGTGTGCAGTGCTGGGCCCCACAATTTAAGGAGGATGTGAAGGTCCTTGCCTGTGTCCAGAGGAGGGCAACAAAGCTAGTGAAAGACTGGACTATCCTGTGAGAAGCTGAGGACTTTGGGCTTGTCTAGTCTGAAGAAAAGGAGGCTGGAGGTCACCTCATTGCTCTACAGCTTCCCAAGAAGTGGAGAGGGAGATGCTGATCTGTTCTGCCTTAGGACACCTGGGAACGGTTCAAAGCTGTGTCCATGAGGGAAGGTTCAGATTGGACATTTGGAAGCATTTCTTTACTGAGATGGTGGTCAAACAATGGAACAGGCTTCCTGGAGAGGTGGTCTGTGCTCCAAGCTGTCAGCGTTTAAGAGAAATGTGGACAATGCCCTTAATAACATGCTTTTTGACCAGCTCTGATTTGGTCAGGCATTTGGACTAGATGGTCACTGTAGGTCCCTTCCAACTGAAATAACCTATTCTGTTCTAACACACTGGAAATGATTGTCATGATCTAGAAGCCCAAAAAATCTGGAAAGCATTTGTTGCAATAAACATGCAAGTAATACAAGCCACACATTGAAAGCCTGGAGGACATGTGTCTGACCAGCTCCCTCAGGATTTTGGATGATCCCTTTTCTTAAGACCACACTTCTTGACTGATTCCTCTCTCTTTTCTCATCCTCCTTCCTGCTGTTTTCTTCTATTAAAGAGCTCTCCCACCTGCCTTGCTCCCCAAAACTCTTCAGCACTTGACCATCTGTCACTGCTGTTGTGCATCCTTGCTGTTATGAGGGAAAGTATCGACCTTGAACAGTGTGTGTGATCCGTGATAAACAGCTTACACACTGGCAAATGAACCAATGCTACAATTAACTCTCTTTGTACTTTGCACAGGAAACAGCAAGAAACATGCAGGCTGCTAGGTCTGAATGCTCAGTCTGTAATCACAGTTCCGAGAAAGGATGTGTCCAGTAAATCTGCAGAGATTTGTAACATAACACATGGATCTGTGCATGTTCAGTGGGCAGGGAGATTCATGCCCTAGGAACATGTTTAATTTAGTAGCTGAACTCTGCTATTAGCTACAGCTTTATATGAAGCTTTTGCAGATCACTTTGCAAATAGAGATTTGTGAAATGGCTGCGCGAGTACAGTGAGAGTAAATGTATTTTCCAAGAAAGATTATTTTTGGTTTGCTTAAGACGCAGTTCAATCGAGTCAGCAGAAAGCCTTTTTGACTTCCTTTCTCTGTGTAATTATAAGCTGTAATTCTAAATCAGCTGCTTAGTCATGATAAATTAGGAAAATTATGCTGCTCATTGGCAAGCTGTTGTTATAATAAACATATTTATTGCTTGTGTTTTTTTTTTTCTTAGAGGGTGTTTCCCTTGAGACAAAAAGCTGAAGAGTAGCTGAACTGCAGGAACCCATGTTTTTCAAACTGTCATAGATAAGTAAGCATGACAGGTGGTCAGAGGTTTTTGACAAGTTAATTTTATCCAAGTCATTTGCAGTGTTATATAAAACTCAAGCCCAAGCTGAATCCAGTCTGTTACCAGCTACAAAGCAAAATGTTGCGGTTTGTCAGGCAAAGGGGTCTAAATGCTGTCAAGTTGGTCCTCCAGGTGTAGGTGATCTGTGTGTCAGAATTTGTCCTCAGAGTGCATGCCCTTTAGTGGAAAAGATGCATTGAACCACTAAGTGCTGATTACATAAATCCAGCAGGATGAAGAACAGCGGGAGATAAGGGATCTCTGCTTCTTTGACATTTGAGGAAAATTAGAGATGGGCAACCATTCAAAAGGTCTCTTCTCTATGGGATGAAAGAAAGTCAGTGGTCCAGCCATGACAAGTCTTTGTGACCTGACAAGAGTGTGATAATTGTGATTTATTAATGGTGGTTTTTTTGGGGGGTGTTGTGTTTTAACAGTTTCATTCCTTGGCTCCAATGTACTACCGAGGTTCAGCAGCAGCCGTGATAGTTTACGATATCACCAAACAGGTAAGACCACCTGTAGGCTTTTTGTTTGTGTTAACTCCTCTGCTTGGACCAGAGCTGGAATTAAAACCCGCAACTGCAGAAGTATTTATAAGTTAATCCCTGTTGTGGGGCTTTGGTAGTTTGTGTAGACTTGGATGGAGGTGTTCAACTGCCTTAAAAAATTAAATATGAAGTTCTGCTTCTGTGTTGTTTGAACTTCCTCTAGACAAAAGGTCAGAGACTGCATTTTGTCTCTTCCTTTGGATTTCCTCTGTCTAAGTAGACAGGGTGATAACACCTTGCAATGCCCTTCCCACCACCATGACCTCTGTTCTCTGTATGGAATTGAATTTTTACTACAACAAGCAGCTGGTTGCTTTATCTATGGAACACAAGTTCAGTTGCTTGCATATTACTGATTTTAAAACTAATTATTTTTAACTTAAGAATATCATCTCTTGTTTGCACTGTGGGACTCGTATCGTAACAAAACAAATAATGAAATATAAAGTCTCTGGCCTTTGTTTCAACATTATTAATTTGGAATGAAAATTATATTTTCTAATCCTAAAAGGCTCTGGCTCAGTTTTCAGGCAGAGTAGGCAAGGAGGTTCTAGCTGAATGCCTCTTTCACTGCTTTAAAAAGAAACCCCTGCTGATAAAGCTGAATTAGAGGTGGTGTTAATGGGTGGATGGTCATGACACTTCACTAGCATTTTACTCCTTCCCTGCCAATTCAATTAGTCACTACTAGGCTGAGAGGACTGGGTTGATCTCCAGTGCATTTGTGTAATGGTCTGTGGCTGATGATGGTGGCCACTATTGCACAGCAGTACTGTTCTTCTTTTCTAATTTCCCAAGAAAAGATGAGGAAGAGTGAATCATGCTGGATTGATGCTTATTCTTAATTCATGTGAGATATCACAGTTTATCTTGTAATACAGTGTAAGAATAGAGTTTTGTTTTGCCAGCCTTTCTCCAAGCTCAGGTGAAACAGCTCAAGAGGGGAAAACAGGAGAGGAAGGTCAATGTGTTTTTCACTTCCTGATGCTTAATATGCACTGTTGATTATTAAATCAAAATAGATTTAATTTTTCTCCAAATGACTGATAATGCTCTCTCCCTTCAATGATACTGATACAGCTGTTGCTGATTTAGACATACCTCTTAGGTGCATTTCTGAAGGGGAAAAATGGTTTATTATGTATCTGGGAATTCACTTTGAGTTTCAGTAATAATTTCAACCTAGGAGCAACAGTGATTTTAATGCTATTAGTTCATCAGTGTAAGGAAATAGAAAATCTGCTATTAAAAGATAGCATCAAGAAGTGTTTGGATTTTGTACTTTGAGGGAAGAAGCCAAGTGAATATTCACTTGTCTCTTTGGTTTCATAATGAGTAAATTGGGGATCATCAGGTCACAGATCCAGAAAAGAGGGGGAGGAGTTCCACTGTGAAAACTTTCCTGGGTGTTACTGAAAATATGACAGTGGTTGGGATGTTAATTCACTGAGCAGAACCTGGATAAATGAAGCTCACCTTAAAAGTGAAGGGAATGGCTACTAACCAAAAAAGAAAATTTAAGAAAAACATTCAGTGCTTTGGGGGAGAGAGGAAGGGGAGGTGGGCACAGGGGCAAGTGTCCATGTTCAAGATTAGTTTCAGGAAGCCTTATAACCTAAAGTTTAAAAAGCAGATTACGTAGATACAGCGATCTTCTGGTCTTGTGATCTATAAAGTTATTATTTCGTTAATAGTGTCAAAGCTGTGTTCCTCTAACTTCACAAAATAAGCAAACAAATCAATGAAGCCTTGGCTTTTAGCTTATTTGTTACTTCTCTGACTTAGGATTCATTTCATACTTTGAAGAAATGGGTGAAAGAACTAAAAGAACATGGTCCCGAAAACATTGTAATGGCCATTGCTGGAAACAAATGTGATCTTTCTGATATCAGGTAATACATTATTTTTGTTATTGCTTTGATTGCAGTAACTATACTGTTTCCTTCCCTCAGGTAACCAATTTGTACCACTATTACAACAGTACATAATTTTGGTCAGCTCTGTTGAGCCTTTCCTAATAAACTTGCCAGCAGCAGCATAATTTGAATTAACTACTTATTTTTATCCCTCTTTTACTGCCCTTCATGTGTATGTGCAGTCTACACCCTTTGGCTGCTGAACCATTTGGAATGGAAAAGTATTCTCTCTATTATTATTTTCCATTCATATGAAAAGGTGCAGCATGTATGAAGCGATGAGCAGAACCAGCAGTGTAGAGCTAGAAGGATGGGCATGAAGTAATGTTGACAAAGAAGCTCTGAGAACTTGTGCTTTGCCGCAACTGAAGCTGTCGCGTAATACTGGATGTAGAAAGTGCATTTTTGCTTTTTAGAAGCATAACTTCAAGTAAAACTTGTGTCACCAGCATGAAGCAAAGAACCTCCAGTGTGGAGGGGATGGTTGTATCTCCACTCCTGCAGAAGAACTGCAATGATGCTGTTTGGCATAAGAGCAAAGCTAGAGTCACTCTTCTGCTTGTTAGCTCTCTTTTGGATTTGTGTTTATCCTTTCTGGAAATGGAAGCACATTCTGCTGTACAGGAAGGTTCCTCTGTGTCAGCCTACGACTCTCTAATTTCTTGCTTCAACTATGAGTGCAGACTTATTCATATTTGATGGTTTCCTTTTAGGACCTCATAGGCTCCTATGGTTGTTCAAATACATCCCGCTGTTGTCTTATGATTGTTACTTTGGTCTGGGTTCACCAGAGCCCTGAAGCACGTGTGTAATTTCAAATGATGCAGTGCTTTATTTAATCAAGGCATATGCAATCAAGGCTTATGTGTTTTGGGGTTTTTTTTGAGGTCGTTTTCTTTGTTCACCCCTGGCCCCATCAGTCATGAACCAACACAAACTGTGAGTCAGAAGACAAGAACAAGCCCTGATTCTAGAAGACTCCTGGTTCTGTTGGGCTAAGAATCAGGGTGACAGTATATTGGCATGATGCTTGTCAACATGGTGAAACTGAGTGCTGTAAGATAAAGCAAAAGTTTCCAAATATGAAGCAGGAAAAAAGGATTAAACCCCAAAACGAGTTAGTACCAATAGGAGTTTTCAGTTGCCCTGAGAGTCCCTTTAAATTTATTGCGTAAGTGTTCCCAGAATACAATTGCCTGATTAAATCAAGGGCAATAAGTTTGGAGATTGTGACAAATGGCAGCAATTGCAAGTGAATCCATAACCAGCCCTCGCCTTGCTTTGGGTAGCATTTGCCATAGCAGCAAGCTTTTAAATGCTGTTCCACAAGGGGAGGTTAACCTGAGGACATGAAGAAAACCCTGCACTCCAGAGAAGCTGTAGGATAGTGAGGTTCCTTACAGAGTGACTGTGATCTTCCCACCCCGTTATTCTCAAACCTTACTTGTTTACTGATCGCTGATCATCTGTTTCTTGCTCCTGTTCAGCCAGTACAGCTTTTCCATGCACAAAATGTTCTGGTCTTTGCATGGTCCTCATGGTACCCTGTGAACTAATATCTCTTGTTCCTTTTTTAATTTTATCTTATTTATAGGGAGGGGGCTTTTTTTCTCCCCAAAATTATGAATAGTTTTGAGAATATTTTTTCATGCAGCTATTCTTCCTGTATCCCCCAGCCATTTTTCTTTCTGAAATCATCCAGTGATGTCCAGCTAAAGAGATTTTGGTGGAAAAATAGAGAGCAGACTGTCTTGTACGTGATTCATTTTCACAGTCCTTCCAGAAATCTAATTGTTTATGCAACACATGTAGCTGTACATATTCTCTGCCTGCTTTATGTCTTCAAATTTACTTCAGGAAAAATGATTTCAGGTGAAATATATCACCAATTTATCAGATTGTTTCCAATGAGTAGAAAATACATATGCCTTTGGGCACAGAGAAATTAAAAATAAGATGATGTGAGCGCACAGGAGCAAGCTGCTGTTTGTATGCATTTTTGGCATCTCGCTTTGCATTTGTAAAACTTCTGGCAGATGTTTTGCTGGATATCAGAGGGACAGCTGCCTTTAAGACCAGTGTGAATAGATGCAAAAGAGAACAGGCTGACCCTGTTCAAGTTGATTTGATTCTGCCGTCTCTGTGACTATAGAAGATATAATGTAAGGAGGAATGAATGGAAGCAATAAGAACTGATTATCCTCCTTTGGGAAAAGACTGACACTATTTCTCATAATCATTCACCATGTTACTCTGCTCATTTAGCGTCCAAAATTTGGTTTTGAGCTGCCAGGATGGATTTGGGACACTTAGGGGTCATGCTGCTTTTCTCAGTGTTGTTAATTAGGCTATCAGCAGATCTTGGCACTCTGTTGAAGTAAATTTCTTCTCTGTATTGAAGGAATTTCTCCAGGGGGACAGGCAATTTTGTTTAGTAAAAATCCTCATCTTCGCTATAGTGCTGTCAGCTTTAGTACTGTTGAGTGTTCGGCATCCTTATAAGTAATAGTAATAGGCTTTTCTTTCTGATATGTGTCCTGTCCTCTGACAGGTTATTAAAAAGTAGTTTCAAAGATAGGAGCTGAGATTTCAGTGTTAAATTGTTTTAAGTGTCCAAAATACTTTTTGAGCATTATGAAAGTCAGTAGTTGTAAGAGCAGCTACAAGTATTTTACTTCTCTAAAAATGTGGCACACATTCTTAAGAAATAGTGTTCATTGAAAATTGCCAGATCCTTTGTTAAGAGAGTTCAACAGAATCTCATGCCCAGATCTACCCTTTCTGGATCCAGAATATTTCTTTATTCAGTAATTATTCAGAAAATCTCAAGGGAGATTGAATCAATACAGTGGTTGAAATGGATAATGGGTTCAAACTTAAACAGGGGAGATTTAGATGAGATATGAGGAAAAAGTTCTTTACTAAGACAGTGGTGAGACACTGAAACAGGTTGACCAGAGAAGCTGTCCTGCCCCACCCCTGACTATGTTCAAGGCCAGGTTGGACAAGGCCTTGGGTGACATGGTCTAGTGTGAGACCTCCCTGCCCATGGCAGGGGGTTTGGAACTAGATGATCTTAAGGGTCCTTTCCAATCCTAACTATTCTGTGATTCTTTGAAATAATTTACATCTTTCAGAATAGGTATTCCTCTAACTTTCCCAGTAGCCATGGAGTGACATTTTCTCAGCAGTCTACTGATGGCTCTTGCTTTCTTCTGTCTTCCCCCTATCTTTCATATATTCATCTCTAGGCTTAGAGTTCAAGCATTTATGCTTTTCCTTTTGACAAGGTAGCATCCTAGCAATGTTGATATCCAAATTATGTTAACTCTACTTGATGTATGCAGCCTTCTTAGTGCTGGCAGCACTGGGTGGCATGATGCTTATTGCCCACATGCTGTGGACTCTTATACATCTCCTTTAGAAATGTCATCAGGTGAGGCTAAGAAGTTTTATGGTACTTCCTTGGGATACAGTCGCTTGCTGCTGTTGAACGATTTCCTCAGTTCCTGAAGTTTGCTTCCTCTTCTAAATTACAGCAAGTTGACAGTCTTCATTATATAGCCTTAAGCTCTCACATCTCTTCCTTTACCGTTGTTTGAATATTATCTTACATAGTTACATTCCTTTTTTCTTATCTCTAGGGCCGTCCACAGGTGTTGGTACCTTTCATAAACAAGGCCAAGGTGCCATTTCAGAAATAGTAAGGGGAATGCTGCTTTCCGTGTGTCTTTGCAGTAGGAAGATGTATAATACAAAGAAGCAAGTCATGGAAACAAGCTCTGAATCCAAATGCTGGAATTGCAGGCTAATTTTTTGAAAACCATTTGTAATAAACCAGGCAATTATTCAGCCTTTCTGCATATTTCCCATGAGCAGCAGCTCTGATTAATTTAAAATAAATACCTTCAGAAACTAATTGTGAAATTGCATTGCTGTGCTCCCACCTAGATACCTTCTGTCAAAGCCCAAGGCAGTCATACTAGGAGGAAGTTGTATTGGGAGTCTCTGGATGGTTTCATCAGAGCAGCATGTGCAACAGAGCTGTAAAGCCACACAAATCACAGCAGTTGGTGTTTAGAACAAATGGAAGAAAAATAGTGCTGGCAGCCTGCTTTTTCAGCATGTCTACCCTGACCGGATACACCTTGGGTGTCTGTTAGTGTGTTCAGTCTCAGGAATAGTGGTTATGGACAGCAGCGAGCACAGGCAGATTCAGCTTTGCCAGCTGGTTCAGGCAAATCCAAAGTCAGCAGGAGGCTTGGCTTTGTGTCTGAAGCAGAGGTCTCTTGCAGGTTGTAAACTGCATTTACCAGCTTTTGACATATAAAGTGATAGATACAAAGCGAGGATGTTCTATCAGTGATTTTAAGATAGTGTCACTGCAGTGACATGGCACAGAATGGTGGTCACTCCCCAATGAATCTGGCAGTCCCAGATTGTTTTTGCCTGTGTGCTCAGCCAGTGGCTTCCATATTTCTTTCAGAATCTCTCGTGTTTTCTCACTGCTTGCAAACACTTAGACACATGTTCTTCCACAATGGTCATACCCTATCTTATTTAAACACTTGGTGTGGATAGTGCTGGTTGCTGCCTGTATCAGCAGAGTTTTGTGTCTTTTGTGTTTTAATGCTTTTTTTTATCATGGTCAAACTTGGAAAAAAAAAAAAAAAAACACAAAATGAAGAAATGGGGTCAACATTTAAATTATCTTCATTTTTTCAAGGCACAGATTCAGCAGCAAGTCCAAGAAAACTGGAGCTCAGTCATTGGTGAAATTTTGATATTAGGACACGATGATGCCGTAAGAAGAGAAGAGCATACTAATGCTTTTCTGATTACACTGTGTTTGATTATTTATTGAAAATTTGTTATGTTCTTGTTTGTTTTTTTTTTTGGTAGGGAGGTTCCTATGAAGGATGCCAAAGAATACGCAGAATCTATAGGTGCAATCGTTGTTGAAACCAGTGCAAAGAATGCTGTTAACATTGAGGAACTTTTTCAAGGAATAAGTAAGTAAATGCTCTATTTGTTTATCTATTTGTGGTTGCTTGGAGGCCCTCTGAAAAATAACTATCTGTTTAGAATCTAAAAGCTTCTTTCTCAAGGACATAAAGAAATCCACTGGGAAAGTAGCATGGCTGCAATTTATGCTGATATAAACCAAGAATTACTTTGAATACACCAGAGCAAAGCATAGTAGATATGGGTTAAGCCTATTCTTTCTAAATCTGTATATAAATCCTGACCTGGGTCACATCTTCTCTTTCAGACCAAGCCTGGTATAAGGCTGGTACTGTTGATCTTATCATCGTGTTGATAAAAACTTAAATGTTGAGAAATGCACCTGGAGGACTGTGATAAGTAGAGAACAGTCACTACAATGGAATCTGTTTAAAAAGAATGTTTCCTCTCCAGGTCTTTTAGACAAGCTGAGACCGACATTCCTTGTGAGGACAAGAAAAGACATCTTGTTCAGTTTGCCTTCTAGGGGTTCCAGTTTTGGTCTCTGCCTGCAAGTGGGAAGGACCTCACAGGCTGGAAAGGGCCTTAGGAGACCTTCAGTCCAACCTCCCACTCAAAGGAGATTTGATAGTGAATTCAGACCAGATTGTTTGGGCCACTGTCTGTCTGGGCCTAAGAGCAGAGATTCCACAACCTCTCTGGGCAGTTGAATCTGTGTTTAAATAGTCCTCATAGTGGCATCCCACCAGTGTATAAAGTCCAAACCTCTCCTGATTCAGTTCATGGCCACCATTGCTCATTGTCCTGGATGCACTTCAGTGAAGAGCCTGGATCTGTCTTCTTCACAGCCCTCCCCATAGGTACTGACAGGCAGCTTTGCAGTTGCCTAAAGCCATCTTGTCTTCATCCTGAACTGCAGCCAGGCCCTGTTTCCTCTGCCTTTCCATGCAGGGCAAGTGCTGCAGCCCTCTGACTGTCTTCGTGGCCCTCCTCTGAAGTTGTGCCAGTTTGTCAACGTTCTTGTTGTATCGTGGGGCCCCAGCCTGGATGTATTATCCAGCTTGTATTGGACCATATCTGGAAGGGTCCAATAAAATTGGACCACTTCACCTGATAGCTGGCTTTGCTCTTGTTGGTGCAACTTAGGATGCTGTTGGCCATCTTTGCTGCCAGGGCACTGCTGGCTCATGCTCAGCTTGTTGCTCTCAGGTCTTTTTCAGCAGAGTTGCTTTCTGGGCAGCCAGATCCCAGGCTGTGTCATAGCCAGGGTCTTTTCCTTCCCACAAGCAGGGCTTATCATTTGTCCTTTCTGAACCACATAAGGCTCCTATTGGCCCATTCCACTCTCCAGCCTAAGGCTCTCTGAAGGGCAGGCCTGCCCTCAGGGGTATTGAACATGCCTGTGAGTTGGGTATCATCTGAGTTCTGAGGTGGGTGCATATGTTTTCCTCCTTCAGGCCACTGATAAAAGGTATTAAGCATGGATTTCACTTATAACTGGCCTACAGGTAGATATACAGTGTTAACCACTAACCTTTAAGTCTGATGATCCAGCCAGTTTTTCACACAGCTAACAGTCTGCCTATCTAGACTGTAACATCCCAATTTGGATATACCAGCATGCTGTAAGGAGGAAGTATGGAAAGCCTTGATAAAGTCAAGGTGGAAAACATCCGATGCTCTCCCTCAATCGCAGGTTCAGTCATACTATTATTTAGGGCAGCCAGTTTTGTTGGACATGGTTTACTTTTGGTAAGTCCATACTGACTGGTTCCAGTTACTTCTTCACCTTCATGTCCTCAGAAGCAGTTTCTGAGAGGATTTGCTCTATGGTTTTCCCAGGAAGCCAAGTGAGGCTAACCAGCCCATAGATCCATGGCTTGTTACTGCCCTTTTTGAAGACATGTACAACATTCACCTTTCTTCCATCATAGGGAACTTCCCTCATTCTCCACCACTTTTCAAAAATCACAGGAATGATAAAGACATTGCAGTGACATTAGTTTGCTCTCTCTGGATCCTCAGGCTTGTAAGGGTTGAGATTTCTTCAGAGCTCCATGTCTTGATCCTCTTCCACTACTGGTGGTTCCTCCTCTCCATGAATCCTGCTTTGAGGCGCAGCATGTCCAGAAACTCAATGTTGTTTCCCTAAAACCTCTTGTAAAGTTGTATTTCATTTCCCATATTCACAATCAGCTCATGTTATCTCCTACGCTTTGCTTGAGATGAGGTCTGTTCAAATGTTTATTTGCTTGTGTGGGACATATTTGAAGCAGTTAATGAGAGCCGATGTTTCTAGAGTACACTACCTTTCTTTTGCCTTCTTTACAAAGGAGTGTGTAACATGGCTGTCTGGAGTAACTGGCTCTTCCTTATGATAATTTGTCTGCACCTAATGGTTGTGAGTGTTCCAACAGAGGAACTCATCCTTGACACACAATTAGTTAATTAGTTTTTGCCTTTGATAGGCAGTGCTGCAGCTGGCAGCGTATGCTGTCCCTAATGATGGATATAACAGACGAGGAGAATCAGCTAAATTAAGTTTAGTATGAACTAGATACCGAGGCAAGTGCGCTTAATTCCACAGGCAATTATTTCTATATATAGAAGTATTTGGTCTCAGGGGATGTACTCATGACCTTATCAAGTACTCAGTGGAGAGAAAGGAGAGAATCGGTAGCATATGTTTATAGAAATATAGTGGAAACCTGCTTAACTAGCAAGAGAATCAGTATGGTTGTGACTGGGCAGAGGATATGGGTAACTTTCTGATGTTTCTCATCACTTCAGTGCAATTTCAAGGAGGGCCTGCCCAGCCCAAGCTGATGGCAGTATTTCTACCTTCACAGGTCTGTGGAGTCTCTCTGTGACCATGTCTCCTACACTGTTGATTAATTTTGTTTGTGTGAGGCCCTAAAAGTCAAGCTGCAGCTTTATCTTTGCTTTTACACTGCCCGAGAGTGTGTGCCCTTCTCTTTGTGCTGCTGTAGAAGGGCATGGTGCATCCCAGTCAGCTTCAGCTTCAAGGGCTCCTGCTCCCAAGTCTTTGAACAGAGAGTCAGCAACTTTTGTTTACCTTGGATATTGTAGGTAGGCTATGCATGTTGTCTATTTTACAGCCTGGATTTGGAAGGATATTCCAATATGTGTGGAGAATTTCTCAGTTAAAAACCTTCTAGAAATTGATACCCCAAAAAGAAAGGATAAGACTACATTTTAATTTAGCTAAAAAATTTACCTCCTGCGTGCTTATGCCTTTCATTTCCTGGGGCATTTAAACATAATCATTTTTCCTTCCTAAAGTATCTTAACAACTGTCTTTTTTTCAGGGAAAATGTTGTGAACAAAGTGACATAGTATAATGGGAAAAACTTACTCATAATGATACAAAGGGGAACTAGGATGTTTTGCTGACAATCAGATAAATCTTGGATAAATTATAGATATTATATATAGAGACATCACTTAGTTTCTGAGGTTTATTATAGTACACTATTTTTGAAAGATTTTTTTATGATCAGTTTCCGTCAGGATTTGAGGATTTGACTGCTCTGAGGAATGTCTAAATCACAGTCTCAGCACAAATCCATTGTCTTTAACTCTTCTCAAGAAAATACAGGATGTGAGAGTAGAAGTTTCTGATTCAAGGTGGGACCAGTCTGGCAGGAGAGGGACTCTGCAGTGTGTTCAGGTGAATAAGGCTGAAGAAGCAGACTAAGCACAAGAGTCAGCAAAGTTGGTGTTCTCTGTGCTGGAGGATTTTCTCTGAGCTGCATAATAGGATGCAGCTCCTGGCTGTCTGTTGTACCCCTGTGATTTCAGATAGCAAGCCACTACACTTACTCTGGTTACATTTAGCAGTGCCTGACTGAAGGCTCGCAGTGTTTGTAAAACATCGCATGGCTGATTTGATTTCCCTGCAAGCAAGGAAAGAATACTTTGAGTACACTTGTATATTCCCCACTTGCTCTAAATTTTTCCCAGTGTCTTTCTTGAAAGGTTTTTGACATAAAAAGGGCTTTTCTGTAGTGTTTTTTCATGTGTTACAGTAATTCTTTTTTAATAGCTGCTTGTCTGTAGGATCAAATGTTATTAATTTTTTATTCCCAGTCTTAGAAAAATCATATGCTCAGCAGTTCCTTGTTGCTGGTTTATACTTCAGCAGCAGCAAAAATGACTGGAATGTATTTATCCAATAGCAGTATAATACAGTATAAATCTGTGCCTGTGCAGGTGATCATACCATTTCTGTGTTGCCCCTTCTTGACTGTGGGGCTTTAGTCTACTAACCATTGCCTCTGTTTGGAAAGGCAGCTTACCCATTAAAACTGGCTGGTTTTCCATGACTAAACAAGCTGTCCCAAGCATACTGTCATTTAGTAGCAATCACACCCTTGCAATTTTCAGGCACCCATTCATTTAAGAACTCAAATAAGCCTTAGTTACCTTGTTAAAGTGTAGTACACAACCAGCTACTTCTCTTCAGCCTGTGTATGTTGCCTGTTACCTTAAGGTGAAGGTGCCCCAGATATGAAAGAGAGAATCACATAAAAGCCATCCTCTGTAAATGATAGAGCTGGGGCTGTACCTCCCAGGTTAATACCAGTCTGCGTCAGTAGGTCCAGAGGTAAATAGGCAGTGGGATGAGTGAACTGCTGAAGAACACCTAGCCAAGTGAAATGTGGGATATGTTTGTGCTTAAGCAAAAAGAAGTAGATGATGGGCATGTGTTATATTTTTGAAGTCTGGAATATGTTGAAGATTGTTGTTCTACCAAGAGGGGCACAACTGAAGCATTTCAGCATCTTCTGTCAAGGGTCAGAGGGAAGTGAGGAGAGAAATTGTCAGAATCACTCTATGGAAAGTGTGTAAAGAGTTGTTAGCATGCTCAGTCTTACTGATGCTAGTACTGTGAGAAGGAGAGACTGGATTAAAAATCCAGATAAGGATGCTCTTCCTAGATGAGGCTTTCTAATTAGAGCAAAGAGTTTCTTTCTCAGGATATATCCTTTCATGTGGTAAATGCTCAGTTAATAAATGTATGAAGCTATTGATTTTCTGATGCTTTGCCAGCAGCTCATATGTTGAATATTTAATGTAACCCAAATACTTGTTTCCTAGAAATGCCAGGAGATTAGGAAAAAAAAAAACAAACCTCAAACCAAACCCAATCTGTAGAGTTCACATTTAACCAGTTGTATTCTGGAAGAACTAGAATGGAATTTGTGGAATATCCATGTGTGGAATGGGGAGGGATCCTTTCCAGTGGATGTTGTTGTTTGCACTGATTTAGATGGACTTGAATGGGTGCAATTGCAAGTGGACAGTTTTCAAGCCTTGTGAGTGATGAGTATGCTAGTTTTCATCCTGTGATTTGCTATCTGTGAACTACTTTGGAGAGGTCTGAGAAGAAAAGAAAGTACATTTATGTTACAAAGAAATTCACACCATTTTTCAGGCAGCCCAAGGTCATAACTGAATTTCTGTGAAAGGACGGAAAAACATTGCCCTGATTTATGTTTGAGATTATATTCTTGACAGTTTATGCTTCCTGTTCTAGAGTTAGCTCTTCTGTTGCTTTCAAATTTTAATGAATGGAGCAAAACTCACTGGCCTTCGGACTACTTCTAAAGTCAAATGTGTGAGGTCCTGGATTTCTTTCCAACCATAGAAGAGCTCTCTAAAATAAATTAGTGAATAAACCAAAACAGCCTCAAGTTAATTACAGGCAGGACACCAAATCAAGGTTGCATCTCTTAGTAATTAAAGTAATTATGAATTCTGTTGTTTGCTTTGGTGCATGTAAGATTTAAAAGTTCTCTCTTTCTTTTTCCAGCAGATTTTAATTAAACAAGCAAAATTTAGTTGTACTGCTGCTTCCCCTAGCAAGAATTTCAGTGTTAGCAATCTACACTTCTGCTTTGTTTTCTTGCTTGGAGGTACTGTTAGATATGCTATTAGGAGTATGAAAATAATTGCAACTTAACTATGTTTAGTCATGCAATGTCTTTATTGTAAAGATGCGTTACTTTGCATGAAAGCTTACAACATGAAGCAAACAGCTGTCATCTCTTCATTTGAGGAAATCCTGCTTTACAAGTATTGGGAGAAAAAGAAGGTGGAGGCTGATACGTGGGCCAAGCCTTATAACCCATGTGAGAGTCATGGGGAACTTCTGAAATACTAGTGAAACTGGTTTTGAAGGATGAAAGTATTTGGGGAGATAAGACGTGCCTGTCCTAAATCCTACAGATGCAGGAAGTCTTGCATGCGGATGCCAAAACTGTTGGATAAGATGTGCCTGCTTCATTCTGCCATGCCTTCACAGATGGCTGTGCTTTATTAATGAGGTTTATGGACAGCAGTGCTTCACAGGCGCTCACCTTGCTGTGATACAGCTAGCAATTGTAGGAGGAGGTTCTGCCATTGTTTAGCTGTTGTACAACTACTTGAAGAAGTCTGCCCTTCCTGAGGTGAGCCATGAGAAAAGCTCATCTCAGCTGTAGGAGCTGCCAGGCTGCTGCTCCAGGGCAGAGTGAAATGGGTTGCACATCCTGAACTAATGAAAATCTCCCCTTCCTTCAGTCCCCTAAAAACCTGATTTTGTCTGTGGTTTTTCAGGAGGAGAATAGATGGAGGAAATGAGCAGAAAGCCACCATGCAGCACTGTGATGTCTTGCCTGTGACCCTTAGCAGAATTGTGGTAGCTGTGTTAGATAGTAAGACTGTGCCTCTTTTGGACTTGGACTTTATTATCTGGATGTGCCAGCTTGGATTGATCACATCACATCACATCTGTTTTCACCCTAAACAAGTATCTGTTCAATGCACTGTTGCATCTGTCCCTTTGTCAGCCTAGTAACCAGTGGTGGGTTTTGTCCCTTATGCTAAGCTTTCAGTCTGTTCCCAGTCTGTCATGCAGTCTTGTACAGGTCAATGATGAAACCAGTTTCATGTTAAAAAAACACCACAAAACAACAAACAAGCAAATCAAAACACACACCACACGCACACACACAAAACCCGAACCTAAAGCAAAAAGCTTAACTCCAAGCCTAATTTTTCTGAGCTAATGGATGCCACAGCTTGTAACTGGAGCATCACATGCAAAAAGGAACAAAGAGTATATTTTATTACTGTGATGATGCACCCTGCTTCCAGCTGCAGCAAAGCAATCCCCACCTGCCTTTCTTCAACTCTGCTTGCAGAGCTGTCACCCAATCCTTGCATCTCTCTGGCTTCCCTGCTCCAGTTTTCATTTTCCTTCCATCTCATTTTGTTTATCTCTTGTCCTACCCTTCCATTCCCAATCTCTTTGCCTTTGGCACCCTCAGAACCGCAACTCCCAGAGTGCTGATTAATCTCTTTACATCAGCAAATCTCACATTCAGTAGAAGGAGCTGGAGTTCTACCAGGCATTGGAGAAGACTCTGACCTTCATGCTGGACTGCCTCAGCCAAATTCAGACATGCCAGAAAGGAGGAGATGTGATCAATTTAGTGCTTCCCACCTGTTAACCTGGACGATTCACTTCAGAACAATGACAATTTCTGTAACTCTATATTTGGGCAGTCTCTTGTGATGCTTGTTTTACACACGTGTGTTTACTATGGTGAGATCATGGAGGGTACCAACAAGCTGGCTAGTTCTGTTCTGTCCTGCTCTGCCAAATGGAGAAAAGACTTTATCTGTGGTCTAGTTTGTCATATTCAAGTTAAGCAACAGATGAGTTCAATCTCCCATGCACCTTTTGAGCTGACTCTTATCTTAACAAAGCAGTTTTCAGTTTGAAGAATTGCCTTAATCTTTTCATTCCTTCAGTAGGAGAATTGCAGGGCTGGATGTCAGAGCACTACTGCTCCTTTCTGACATCAACTGCATGAAAGAAATAACATGCTGATTATTAACAATATTAATATTTAATGTTATTTAATAATACTGATTAATAACCATGCTGTAGGTTATCTAATACAGGGGCATTTTTTTGTTGCTCTGGAACCATGTATGCCAGTGAGATATATGCTTTAAATGTTCACTTAACTTCTAAAATTAATTCAGTTTATGACCTCTTTTGGTCCTGACTTGGTGCCAGCTGTATTTGAGGTGGTGTCAGCAATATTGATGCTATATTTGTCAAGACCTGAATGACAAGATCAAATGATCACAGCACTTTTAAGTAGTAATAGTGATTGAGCTGGTTTAGGAGCAGAAACTGTAGATGCAGGCTCAGCATTTCGCTGCTCACCTTCAGTGTTCTGCATCTGCTTATAGCTTTCTGTGTTAGTGTCTTGCTGTCAAGGAGGCCCAGGGAGACACAGTCAGACATGTCTTCTGACTGGTGACTGCTATTCACTTCCCCTGGCCCTTAGTGAAAAATCACTGTATCATTTGCTATGGAGCTGGTTCTCAGGTGTTAGACCGAGTTTGCACTCGAAGGGAGTTACTCCTCTGAACTGCACATCAGATGGTAAAAGCTGCTTGGGTAGGGGTAAGTTTTGTTACTAAAACTAAAATGACTTAAGGGTTTAATAAATCTGGTCATAAAAGAAATCATAAATGAGAAAACACTCAGCTACTAAAAAAGGTGTTATTTAAATTGAGAAAAGTTTTGACTGTTTGAACGTTTATATCCATGTATTGCACTAAGAGGTGTCAAAACAACAGGAACAGGGCTAGTTAATGACAAATAGTACTTAAGTTCAAAAGCCAGAATAACTAATCAGCAAATATTATGTCCAGAGATTTTTATTTCTCTATATTATTTGTAGTTGTTATCTTTGTGGTTTTATTGTTTTGAGAAATGAAATACATCAAGGTGATTCTTACTGGAATATATTTTGTCCTGGTCTGAACTGGACAAAGTGCTCATTGACCTTGAAGCCTGGAATGTTTTTGTGTCAAAGATAAGTTAGCATGTTTCTTTGCATACACATCAAAAGTACTGTAGGAAAGGGCTGAAACTTACAAGAAATATGAAGCACTGAATGAAAAACAAATACACGCAACATAGTTGTTTAACACAGACTTCTAAAATGAAAGCTAAGGTAGTTAGCATGTTAAAGCTCTCTTCTTCTAAACTTGCTGTTAGAAGAACCAAATGTTTAGAGAGCATTTGCTAATGGTATGTTATGGAAACTGTGCCTGTAGATTCCAGTTTTTTGGCTACACTATGCTCTGGGTCAGATGATGGGGTTTTGTTGTAGTTGGGACTGAGCTGAAAGCATTTTGGAATTAGTAGGTACCTGATGCAGAAGTTTTCTGCAGGTCTCTACGACCACAGTGTTACCTTCTTGGAACATTCTTCTTATTCTCTACAGTTTTAAGAATTAGTGGATTCTCTTTAGTTTCCAAACAAAGCCAGCAGAACTATTGCATGTAACAGCTGTGTCTATAACCACTCATTCTGCTTTAAATGTTATTTTGAGGGGCACTTACAAACAGAAGTAAGTTGGTAAAGTCCGAACAGAACGTAAGCCAGGTGTGATGTTGATATTTTAGTGACCAGCATAGGGTGCAGCATTGCAGTGACAGTGCTTATGCATGCTTCAGCCCTCCAGATACCCATTTCTCACTCTGTTGGACCAAATACACTATCTTTAGCTTAGTAATGTGAGGAATTTTCCCTCTCTCATTCAGTTTGTACAAACAGCCAAGATTATCTGCTTCAGAAGGCGCACTTTTGTTTGTTGAATACATACCTATTCAGACTGACTGAGAGAAGTGAAATTTTGATGGGCTTGACCAAAGGTAATTTTGGGACAAGTTTTACAGATGAAATTTTTCTGTTTGATTTCACTGGGTTTGGATTTTACCTGAATGCTTTAAACTCACCCTCTCACAACTGCTCCCCAAGTAACTTATAGGACTAGGGCTTCAACATAGATACATAATTCATATAGCGTTTGCCAAAAGAGAGCTGTGAATAAAAGCAGCAAAGGATGCAGAAACCTAAACTGTAAAATCTACCTGGATTATGATGAGCTGGTTACAGGATCTTTATACTCCCTGAAAGTGGCATGTAACAAGAAATGTTAAATATTTCAACTCTTGTTATTTAACATGCATAATAGTAAAACCAGGAATAATTCATAGAAAGTAGATTAAGCTTCAGAAAAAAAAATCAGGAAATCTACAAGGTAATTAGAAAATATGTTATCATGACTCCAAGGTACTGATGGAGACATCACACAAAAGGTGTAATGGAAAAGCCGGGCCCACACCAGAGACAGAAGGTAGATTGGACCTGGGAGGATCTTCTTTCCCATTTATGATTGTAATTATTGAGCACATTGTATGTTGTCCATGAGTAAGTAGCCTGTTAGACAAAAATGCAACAGTTCTAGAAGGGCACACAGAGGAGGGAGTTGGAGCAATGCCTTCTGCCTCTGGGAGAGATCTCTAGCTCTGCTGCGATGGCTGTAATTCTTCAAAACACTTAAAATAATCGTCCCATAAGATGATTAAAAAGTCTGGAGAGTTTGTGGGGAAGGGGGTGGTAAGTAATCAAAGCTGTCATCTGGAAAGGCATGGGTACCCTTCAAAGGAGGGAGGGATTCAGTCAGAAGAACAGATTCATTTTTCAAATATAGGCAGCGTGTGTTTAGTTGCTGTGCTTTGTAAACCTTGTGTACAAGGACTAAATGTCATGTGGATTTTGGGCGGGCAGGATCTTGTTAAACTAGCACCATTCACCTTTAAGTGCAATTAGGAGAAAGCAGAGATTTTTTCTTAGTTGTAAGATAACTGTGTTTTTAAATATATGGGTAACTTAATTTCAGTGTATTTCATGCATTCTCAATAGACATATTTCATACATGTTTTTAAACATAAAAATCTTTTCACAGGCAGGTTGCAAGAGAAAATATTCAAGGTACACAGGAGACAGTTGTCTTCTGGTGAAGTTTGACAGATGGAATTCTTATGCAAACTAAATCATTTTGCTACCTGCATGTGTTGTTTACTACATGAGGAATTCATTGTCTCCTCTTGTGTTTCAGGTCGGCAGATTCCACCCTTAGATCCTCATGAAAATGGAAACAATGGAGCCATCAAACTCGGAAAGCAGACTTCACAGACGGGTAGGCGGTGCTGCTGACCCAGCTTGATCTCCTTAGATTTACTTGAAAAACAGCACCATTTGCTTTTCTCATTGAGAAGGGACTTTGTGATCTCAGTGATGTGGCTCCTTATCTTGAGAGCAGTGATTTCAATACTTCCCATGAGCAGTAATGCAAGAACCAGAAGCAGAAAGCTTTACTTCAAAGGGATTTTGCAAAACCTAGTTGGAAAATCCGCTCTAATATCCTGTCAAAATTACAGTGTAAAAGTACTCCGATTCTCTGTTTAAACCAGTGACTTTTTAATAAAAAGATCCTTTTATATATAAAATTTAGATTTGCTACAAAAACTTATCTTCTTTCATTGCAAAGTGGACTTAGCATGTTTTTAGTTTTCTTTGTAATAATAGGGTAAAAAAAACCTACAAGCCCTGACTTTTGCCTTATTGTTGCTCTGCCATCTTTCAAGCTGGACTTTGCCTCAGTATTTTTGTAAATCTGTAGCTTCATCTTGTACTTTTGGTAAAAATCAGCAAGAAATTGACTGAATTTGCTAAGTAGAGCAACAGTGGATCCGAAGGATGCGTAAGTGCAGTTTTCATAGGCTAAATGTTAACCTGTGTCAGGAGGTGCTGTGTATGTGGAAGAAGGAGTTGTCATGGAAGAGACTGCTGGACCCCATGCAGTGCCAGTCTGCTCCAGATGCAGCCACTGTGCTTTGCCTGAATTGATTCCTTTTCTAGGGTATGGGCTTTCTTAAAAATCAGCTTAATCTCCACTGCGTACCAGGTTTCCTCCAGATCTGTGCCCCAGACTGAAGTTGTCTCTGCTCAAAGACACCGCATCCTTGGGTTTCTAAAAGAGGGTACCACAGTGCCGCACTCCTCGCGGTCTCACTTCTGCGCTCCAAGCAGTCTTCGTGTTGGACAAATGATATTTCTGTACAAAAACAGCTTAAGAGAGCACAATATAATTTGGGGTCAAAGGCTGGAATCTAATAAAACAAACCAAAATGGTTCTTTACAAATGCAATTTGTGAATTTTTGGAGTAGGCCCTTCATTTGCATGGGGATGTGCTATGGAAGATCCACTGCGTGACACCTTTGGAGCTTGATGCACTTGAAAATGCGGTGTTGAATAACAAAATCCAATAGGTGGTTATGAACCAGAAATAATGTAAATCTGTATGCGTTCTCTGCTTCCACCTTTTATGCATGTGTGTGACTGAGATGATAAAATCCAAATTTATCTTCAATTTCACTGGAAATCAGAACTAGGGTAAGAAATGCAGGCTTCAAAACCAAAGCCCAGCCTGCGTTCCACAGCATTCATTTGTTCTTTTAGGAGGAAAATTAACTTCCCTGTACTTTTGTTGGGGAACTTACAAAAAGAAAACAAAAGGGAAAAACAACTTTCCACAGTAAATCCTGAGTAGGCAGGCTAGAACTGGGTTTCTGTCTTTATACATAAAACCACAGCTTACTGCTTGGTTGTGAGATGGCTTTGATAAAATGACACTAATAATTAGGGCTTGAAGGAGAGCCAGATGAAATCAACGGGAACATTTCTTTGTCTTTAGAGGGTTTGAAGTAGTTATAGGTGGGAAACATCCAACTTGATTTTATATGAGAATCTAAACTGCATTGTTTTCTTACATATAATCCATTTCCTCTATATTTTGGACTCCTGAAAGCACTTGTACTTGAAAATAGGATAACACACAGACTCAGACAGCTACTATGAGAAAGAGTATTTCAGGTAAGCTTTCAGCTATCACCTGTGATGATAAATGACCCACGTCACTGCTTTGTTGCAGCAACTATTTCACAGGTAATCCAGGGTTATGCAAGTGAAAATTCAGCAATCATCATTGTAGGTAGCTGGGGAAGTAGATAGCTCATTTAGGGAGCATTTTATCCCATCCTAGTACAAGCAGGTCTCCCAGGGGTGCCTGGACTTTCACCTGGCTGTGGAGGGAGAATTTAACCTGACCTTTGGCCCTAAAGAAATATCAAGCTTATCAACATCACAGAATCATACAGTTTATGGGATCTATGACCCAATGCTGCGAGAGATCTGGTTCTTCCTAAATAAAACCCAGTAAAAGGCTAGACCTGTTAGTGAGAAAACAAGGTGAGATCAAATCCCATTTTTAAAGATGTCATAAATTTGAGTTCAGCCTATAGTAGTTCTGCATAACTCATTTTTAAGCTTTCATAAATCTTTGTGGCTTAGTCTTCCTTTTTTCTAATGTGGCATCTCAAAACTTATTAAACCCTGCTTGAGATGTCTGAAAGCTTTGTAAGACAATTCTGCAAGTAGCTTGTGTACTCTAACTTATGCTGGGACTGGCAGTCGATGCTGATCTGTATGGGATATTGTGCTGAACAACCAGCTCTCACAGCTGCCATTGAGCTGTGTGTGAATCCAAACAGGTTTATGAATTATATTTTAAGATAGGTTAAAATTGAAGGTTCTTGCAATGGATCTCTGGCAGGTTTTAATATTCAAATGCTGGCTAAGTAGACACAAAGGTATTTCTGAATTTGGTCAGCCAAATCTAAATCACCTTACTCTGCTTTTAGTCAAGGAAACGATTTAAATTGATAAGGGTTCTGATTGTTTAAATTCTTGAGATTTGGATTATGGTGAGCTTCAGTAGAGAACTCTGAAGTCATAAGTGAAAACATAATAGGCCACTGAGCTGTGCAGAACAGATCACATTTGCTTTGAAGACAGGGCTCAGTTTCGACAATGATGTTGTCTCTTGCAGTTTTAACATGCCTCTTCAAAAGAGGGGACAATTTGTTTAAAAAATCGTGGTTTCAAATGTCAAACTGATGATTTTTACTTCCTTTTACTGCCTGTCTTGTTTGGAAAAAGCCAACACTCTTCATAAACAGCCAGAAGAATGACATACAAGGAAACCCCAAACTTGGAGTCAAAACTTTCAGCATCAACTGGAATTCCTTTTGGTAGTTAATGTCTGGTGAAAAACTATAGTATTATACAGGAGCACTATTATAATAACACTGCATTTTCCAGGTTGGCCAGCTGGTGCTGGATTTGTCCAAGACTGGTTTTCTTTAGGGAACTGGCAGCAGGACTGAGGCATGGGCTGCACTGCCAAGGGTATTTGGTGGAGTCTGTTTGCACCGTGACTCAAGACTGTGACTGTCCAGTTGTGGGTGACTTGCTTTTCTGGCTTGTCATGAGCTAGTTTAAAAACAAGATTACAAAGGAACTAGTTTTCATATATGCTCTGCATATACGTGTGTATATAAGTACAGTTTTGTATTCTGCTGACATGTAGTGTTTTTTCACTATGTCTGGTTGTCATGTACTGCACATTGTATTCTGTAAGTACATTTTTTTGTTAATGGTCATTTCACTTTTATGAACTTAAAGTGATAGATCAAAGGTAGCAAGAAGATGGAGATGCACATAGGTACAGTTTTTGACTTGCCATTCTTATGCATGAAAACGGCATATTACAGAAGAACTTTGTCTTGCAGATGGTGACATCCAAAAAATGCCATTATTATTCAAGAATTGGGACTTAGAAGTAATAAAGTGACAACCCATTAAGAAAAATCAAAAGGAAAAAGAATTGATTATTTTTGTTCATGGTACAGCAGGTCTCTCTGAAGTGCTATAATGTAACATGGGGCTGTATCTATACCTAGAAAAGTTACCTGTCATCCCCTGTCTTCACTAATGCTTCGTGGCATGTGGTAATAAGGGTGTAGTAGGTACACAAGCATTCTGACTATAATCAGACTTCTTCAGTACAGTGATGATATGTTTTACTATGCTACCATTAATTTTTTAAACCAGAGACAGTTTAAAATCACCTGCTAAGTACTCTTCCTCTGTTGTGTCTCTATAAGGGCTTTGACTGGGCTGGACCCAATCGCTTCATGTATGGGATGCTGCAATCTGTTAATATTTTACCTTTTGTTTTACATATTAATTGTATCATATCTAATAATATTTTTTGCCCTAAAATATGGGGGCTTTGTGTTTTATTTAACCTCCAATGATTAATGCTAATAAATGTTTTAAATACCTCTGATTCTGGCATGGCTCTGGTTTCAATAAAGCAGAACAAAATAGGTCCCATTTTTTATATCATTTGCTTTTGGAAAAAGGCTGTCCGCAGTCTGTGGATGGCTACGTGAGGTTTAAATGCTGCTTACAGTGAATGTGGCTGGCCTTTTAGCAGAAATTCAGTGCATTCCCGGGAGATCCTGCAGTGCAGGTGAACTTTCATAAACCAGAAAGAGATTATCCGAAAACCCATTTGCTAAGTTATTTGGTTTATCCATTAGAAAAGAGGTACCTCAGTGGCAGTATCAGCTTGGGAAGTTAAAATAGCAGCTATCAGAAGAAAGTGAGTTTACTGTTAGCACTTGTTTTGAATAGCAACCATGACTAGTACGGCTTATATATGCTTTTCTGTATGTGTGCTGATTTTGGCTGGGATAGAGTTAAATTTCTTCATAGTAGCTAGTATAGAGCTATGTTTTGGGTTTGTGCTGGAAACAGTGATGATAACACAGGGATGTTTTCATTGTTGCTGAGCAGTGCTTACACAGAACCAAGGCCTTTTCTGATTCTCACACCACCCCACCAGTGAGTAGGCTGGGGTGCACAAGAAGCTGGGAGGGGGCACTTATAGGACAGCTGAGCCCTACTGACCAAAGGGACAAAACCCACCACTGGTTAGTATGCTGACAAAGGGACAGATGCAACAGTGCATTGAACAGATACTCGTTTAGGGTGAGAACAGATGTGATGTGATGTGATACTTTATGACATCATGCTCAGCACTTAAAGCTGGGGGAAGAAGAAGGAAGCGGGGGGATGTTCAAAATGATGTTGCAATATTATGTGCAATGGAGCCCTGCTTTCCAGCAGATGCCTGAACACCTGCCTGATCATGGGAAGTAGTGAATGAATTCCTCAGTTTGCTTTGCTTGCATATACGACTTTTGCTTTACCTGTTAAACTGTCTTTATCTCAATCTTTTTCTCACTTCCTCCTTTCTGATTCTCTCCTTCATTCCACTGGGGCAAAACGTGGCTCTGTGGGGTTTAGCTGTCAGCTGGGGCTAAACCACAACAGTATTCTTTCATATTGGTGGGTCATTTAATTTTTTCCCCCTACTTTATGTCCCTTAAACTTGTGTTTAGGAGTTAAGAATTAATAATTAACACTCCCTTAAGAAATATGCAGTATTTCATACCTCTTAGTGCTATTGTTTCAAGAGGTCTTTGAACTCACCAGTTTTTTAACTATCTGGCACATATTTTCAAAGTAGTTGTCACCAGCTATGAGAACTATGAATAAAGAGTTGGGGCTTGGTATTTGTTTTGTTTGTTTGGAGTTTTTTTTGGGGGAGAGTTGGTTTTTTTGTTTTGTTTTATTAAGGAAAACCAGGTTTTTGGAGTAAAGCTTTTCTAACCACTGTGATAAATTCAGCGCACATCAGTACACAAGAAGCAGTAACTCAAACAACAGAACAGCATTAATCTATGTAAGGAGACACCAGCATTTTAAATAGGATTACAAATGTTGTGAGTTTAGTAACTCCTTGAAGACACTGTTCCCTGCTTTAAAGCATTCATAATCACATTGAAAAAATTCTGTCTTATCTCCAGCTATGCATAAACAGCAACGATCCCAGGTACGTAACTGTAAACTGTAAAAGGTGATGTACTTAAGGAAAGCATATGTAAGCGCCTTTTAACTATTACCAGTGTGATGGAAAATCAGAAGTGAGTACTCTTTTTCCCTTCAGTGTGGAAATATTTGTGCCCCTCGATGGATCAGTCCTTGCACTGTCAATGGGATGTTTTAAATGGCTTGGAAACATGTTCTTGTAGTGCTTTAGGTTAGTTCAGAGTTAATTTAGAAGTGAGAGGGGAGCTGTACAATTGTCTGGAAAATAAACCTCCTCTGCTTTCCCTCTGAAGATAGAGGGTTGTGTCTCAGGCTACTTAAGGAAAGTTATGTGACATTTTGGCCTTCAAAATCATCACGACTGAGGCTTCAGTCTTTCTGCAAAAAGCAGATCCTGCTGTGATTGCCAGAGCACTGTTCTGAAATCAGGACAGCAAGGCTGTTGAAATCGTCTATCCACTTCATACTTCCACCCCCTCAGCTAATCTGCAAAAGTGTTCTGACTGTTACCAGGTTTGTGAAATCCCTCCCTTGCTGAAAGGAAAACAGTAAGATGAAGGATTATTGTTCTTTTTCCTCTTAATGTTGTTTCATGCAAGGCTACTGAGTAATTTTCTTAAAAGCATTAAAACACTCATGGGAGGACAGATTGGCTAAAAGTTTTTGTACAAATGCTTCCGTTAATTGGTTACAGTTAACTGTAACCCTGAGGACTTGGCGTCAGTGATGGAATACATTGATGTACAATGGGGTTCTTGATCAAAACAGGTCCGCTTTTGATAACATCTATTTTTTCTTTGATAGAAATGTTCTCTCACTGTCCAAAAGTAAGACTTTTCACTAGAAATTGTAAAATCAATGGTTCACTGCATTTAGCAGGTTAAGATGAGAAGGAATAAGTAATAACACAATGTAAACTTTTTATACGTGAAAAATGTATTTCAGATGGGTTTCTTCTTTTCCGATTAAGAAGAATCCTTAATGCAAAATGACTATTTCTGATACTACCAAATGGGTCTTGATGCACATTAGTTTGCATTATCACTTTCCACTGGTGTGTATTCTGTAGGAATATGAGGACAGGCTCATGATACTAGCATTCATAATCACTGTGTTTTGAATAGACATGGTGCAGAAGTGTTACTGGAATTGTTTTGTAACACAGTTGTGAAAACTTGAAGATAGGACACTGGCAGAACTTGAAGAGTAAGAGACCTGTACTAACTTGCATTTAGTATTACACCAATTAACAAGTTTTTAATAAGGTGTTACTATTCAGTGAAGGAAAATCTAGCGCAAGGAAGCGAATTTTGAGGTTTCTGGTTAAGTGTTAAACATTTATCAGCTTGGAAAGGATTTCTTTTTTCTGGCTATTAAATTGCTTCAGCCAGAAATATTTCTTATCTTTGAAACTCCCTGAAGTTATATTTTTTTTCTTTTTCTTTTCTTAGATAAAAAAGCAGCTTTCTTTGAGCAGTATTTACCTTGTTTTCTCTAAACCTCCCTGAAAGCCCGAGCTTTATCTTTCTCATCATCTGTCAAAAGTAGTTTGAGACACACCTTACTCATGATGAAACAGTCAACCTTTCTGATTGCCACACTCTGGGAATTCTAGAAAACAAAGGTACATTTCTCCTGAAGTCCATTTAATGAACATTTATTTTACTAAGTCAGAGCCATTACTTCTCCCTCCATGACAGTAAGGTACACGTTTAAAACCAAAAATGCCTAACAACTAAATCCCCGTTCTCCTATAGCAAGTAGAGTACTCTGGGGAAATGATCTGTTACAGACTGAGAGACAATCCCTTTGCTTCTGATTACATATTGACCAGTACCAATCAATAAGGAAGTCAGCTTACATGTCTAAGAGATGCCCTTGAGGAAAATGAACATAGCATTCCTTCCTCTTTGTCAATATAACATGACTTGGGGCACAAGCGATAGCACTGCTGTTACTGACTTAAAATAAATAAAAAATGAGTAAGAGGATAGTAACAGATTCTCTTGCTTGTTTAATAGGGTTGAAATGTAGGTTAAGCACCTTATAAAAGAAATCCCTGCTTCTTGTCATCTTCAAAGAATCTGGCTGCTTCACTGGGGAATATATATCAGGAGTTTTCACAGAGGTTTAGCAAGAAAGAGAGTGGATGCCATCTGAATGACACAAGTGCATTTCAAAACACTTCCAATATTCTAGCTCTGCAAAAACTCAAGTCATCAGCAAACCTAGAATCACTACCGATATCCAGTTATTGTCAGTGTTCATCACTTATCACATGGGGCAATTTTGCACTGTAGATATTTACCAGAAAAGCATAAAATGTGCAGTAGGAATCTAGTAAAGAGTTCTCAGAAATGATGTTTAGAATAAAGACTTAAATTTTCTGTGCTATTTCTTGAGACCATCAGGAACCAAATGAGAATTAAACAGCTTTCTTGGCACCATTCCCTTTAGAAACACCTCTTATCCTCCAAGTTATACCTCACTCTGTAGGTCATTCCTGGTTCTCAGGGAAAATTTGCTTTCAAGGTGGCAACCTGAACTGCCTGCTGGCACCTAACCAGCTCTCCTCCCACAACACAGCCTTTAGCACTGAAATGGTTCTCCCATAGTCTCAGTAAGGAGGGACGGAAGTCTTATTTGCTGCTGACATTTCTAATGGAGGTGACTCAGTTTCTTGGCAGTTTTGGCTATAAAGGAGGCTTTTGAGATATGCTGAATATACGAGCTTGTAATGATCTAGGAAAGGGCTCTTAACAGATAAAACTCTTCTCATGACTGAGACACCAGAAAAGAAAATGCTTTTGGCTGTTTTTATTTTCACCACAGCCTGGTTTGTTTGTTTATTTTTCATGGTTTTAAGAGGTGAATTTCTGGACGGGAAATAGGTTTCTTGAAATGAGAAAAAAAGCCAGAATGTTACACTGATTCCAAAATTCTGAAAAAGAAAAATAGTGTTTGGAATGAAAAAGAAGGAGCAAACAAAATGATGATGTCCTACCCCAACAAGTACTCTTCATGGTGGGTCATAGCCCCATCAAGGTGATAGAGAAGGAACAAAAGTGATGCCTGAAATAGGAAATTTGAATGTGGTGTAAAAAGGACATCACATTATAAATGGTCAAAGAGTGCACATACATGCATCTCATAGCAGAGCATATCAACACCGTAGTTACTTGAAAACCCTAGGTAATAAGTAAGCATAAACAAACACAAGATTAAGAGTGCATCAGGTGCCTAGACTCCACCTGTAAAAAAAAGGACATTATATCTTTACCTGTGGGTATGCTGAATTTACATAGTACAAAGTCCACTGAATAAAATATGATGGCCATTGATCTAGTTCATGACACATCAGTTACTGAGTTGGAGCCCTGGACAAAGGGCTTTGGCTAATACATTCCAGTGTACTTACACAGCCACCCTGCCTGCATGGTTTAGCTTTTCACGAAGCTTGATTCTGGCTGAATGATATCTTGGAATGCACAAAAAGGGCAAATTGTTCCTGAGAAGCCTATGAAAGAAAGGATGAGGTGGAGATAAATGTATCTAAGTAGCTTTGCATTGACTGATTTTACCGCAGCATGTAGTATGTACTTAAGTACTTGCTGCTGGGAGTATGCTTTACAGTAACACAGCATCCATCACTGAAACATAAAATGGAGGGATTTTTATTTTATTTTTCCAAGGAGAAAATTGATGCCTTAAAAAATCCACAAGACTTGAGTCACCAAGTCATCACCGTCAGCGGGCACCTCTTTCAGACACCTCACATCATCTTGCTGCGAATCATGCACCAGTGAAAGATGCATACCACGGCAGAAAATTGCACCCTTCCTTGTGTGATGGACACAGTTAAAAAAATTACAGGGCCTGAAGCAACTATCAGATTAGAAGGAGAACCTTTGCCTGAGAAGCCTGTTTCACATCACATCACTGACAGAGAGGTGAGGATGTCTGGGGGCTATGGGTTTCACAGCTCTGAGAAAGCAGTTACTTAGTTATTTGGCAAGCTGACTCATTTCATGTCTCTGGTAGTGCACGAGAGGAGGCTGTCTTCTGACAGGTCTGCTTTTGAAGAAAGCTAGCTTTTTGGTGTCAGAATTCCCAAAAGAAGGCCCCATTCCCCTAAGATGATTAAGGAAAGACATAATCCCTGTCATTTTCAACCAGCATTGGATTTTTTCTTTCCATTTAGTGGGAGCTCCAAGCCATAACAAAATCTGAATGCTAGATAATTCCAATGTTTATTTTAAGCCAGGCAGCCAAGGCAGGAAATTAGAGTCCAGGAACCTGTGATTTTCTTTTGGGATCTTCAGTTCATGCTGGAAATGTAGGCAAGCTGTGTTTCAAGCTAGATGGTCTATCTGATTTTATGCACAACCATGTCATAAAAAGTGCATGATGACGCGCTGGAAAAATTCTCTTATCAAATTTTGCAGTCACCTGCAATTTTAAACAGAGCCAGTACTGTTACATCATAGTTGTCATTTACCTACGTCCTTTGTACTCAGAGCTAGTCTGTGGAGAGTGAGATTTTGACTGATTGTGACTGTAAGTTGTTACCCTTCTCACACCAATATAAATGCCTCCAATTTAGGTATCCATTCTCACCGGACAGAGGCTGGAGAAGACAGATTCTTTTACACCATCCTCTTTGCGACCACTGAATACTGGTGATTTTCAGTCAGGCCTTTGAGAACTTAAGGCCTGAGCTTGCCTTGATGAATGTTGAATCATGTCCTCTGTCAGGCCTCCATGGCAACTCCATCACTTCCATCAGGACTGGCCTCTGTATTGTCTCATACAGAGACTTCATGGGTGGCTTTGTGTGTTTCTAAGTTTTGCTGAAAGGCAACTGCAAATGTTTCATTCCCCTATGATGCCATCTGGTATCTGCTGGCGACACAATGAAGGGAAGTATTGCATTTAATTAGCTACTCAACTCACACAAAGGAAACTGTAACAGTAAAACTTGCAAATGTACAAGTTTGTTTAAGCTCATCTTGTGCAAACTCTGCAGTTCTAGTTTCTAGAAAAGTAGTCAGGTAATTGATAGACATCACTATGGTCATCCCATCAGTGAATCACTTCTGCTTTCATGTAAGGATGAAGTCATCCACCATATTCAGGCTGAAACAATTGGAAGTTGGGTCAGTCACAATGTGGTCAGAAGCCCTCCCATCCTGTTTAAGTCTTTTGTAATGAGCTGTTGCTGACGTTTGTTAAAATTGAGTCAGTGGCCCAAATGAGTCATTCAGAAACCTCTGTTCAGTTTGCTCTCTAAGAAACAAACAGAAGATTTAAAACCTCACTTCACTTTTCAATAAAGGGAAAAAAGTGTGAATAAATACCACGTGTGATGTCACTGGAATACATAAGCTTTCCCAAATGCTTGACAGTATTTAAGGAAGATAATTCTCAGATTTAAAATGTGACTTACTAATAATGTAATAATGCAGTGTAATAATGCAGTTCCTTGTATTGCCATCCATCAAAGTTATCCAAATTAATCCTCCCAAGATTTGCTGAAGATAACGTGCCAGACTTGGAAAATGGACTTTGAATGTGACAGTTGCCTGAAGAGCAATCTTTTTAGCTTATCCATCCCTAAGATTGAACGTCCAATATTTTAACTTAATTGAAAGTTTTGTTACTGATGTATAAGCCAAAAATCCAGCTCAACTGCTTTTGTCGCAATTGTATTAGAATCATAGATTGTTAGGGTTGGAAAGGACCTTAAGATCATCTCGTTCCAACCCCCCTGCCACTGGCAGGGACACCTCCCACTAAACCATGCCACCCAAGGCTATGTCCAACCTAGTCTTGAACAGTATCAGCGATGGAGCATTCACAACTTCCCTGGGAAACCCATTCCAGTGCCTCACCACCCTTACACTAAACAATTTCTTCCTCGCATCCAATCTAAACTTCCCCTGTTTAAGTTTGAATCCGTTACCCCTTGTCCTCTCACTGCAGTCCCTCATGAAGAATCCCTCCCCAGCATCCCTATAGGCCCCATTCAGATATTGGAAGGCTGTTATGAGATCTCCACGCAGCCTTCTCCAGGCTCAACAGCCTCAACTCTCTCATCCTATCTTCATAGGGGAGGTGCTCCAGCTCCTTGACCATCCTCATGGCCCTCCTCTGGACTTGTTCCAACAGTTCCATGTCCTTTTTATGTTGAGGACACCAGAACTGCACACAATACTCCAATTGCCTCTGAATAGCAAACTAGAGCAAAATGCAACAATGTATTTTTTTGCCTTTGATGTGAGTGAAAGTGAATTCATCTGGGGACTATCTTCTGGATAAGAAAGAACAGTTTTCACTAAGCTGCTTTGAAAAGCTGACTTTTTTCTGTTATAATACTGAAGTGATATGAAATTCTTCCCTTTCGTGGTATGTGTGAGAAAATGTTCATCAGTGAAAGCAAAACACATTTAAATCTTCAGTGTTGAATGCTCCCAAGAGCATGACAAAAATTGGCAGAGACACTTTTGGAGTCATTCATATTCATTCTGAACAAATGTTGGTGCACAGGAGAAATTTCAGATGACTGGTAAAAAGTGAATGTGCCACGCTGTAAAGAATAAATGTAATGGGTTCAGATAATCACAAGCATTACATAGACCCTGGGCAAAATACTAATAAAGGCAAACATTTGAAACAAATAGGTAGTAGCTTATGCAATGTTAACCAATATATTTTTTTTATGGAAAATAGGTGTAGTCAAGTAACAAAGTGAGACTAAAATGCAGTTGCTTAAGTATTGACTTAATACACATGGATTACTTTAAGTCATTTGGTGGAGGCCTGCATGATAGCCCTGTAAAAAAGCCCCAGTACTATACAAAATCAATTTACCTGTATCAAGTGCTGTGTGAACCAATTAGCAGCTACATCAGCATGTTTCTACTCTCTTCTAATGGGTTACTTAACGGCTTCAAAGGCTTCTAGATCATTGATGTCTTTATCAGTGATCTGGAAAAAACATAAACTCCTTGCTCACAACTTTGCAAACAACAACAAAATTGCTGCAACAAACAAAGGGAACAGAATGACATAAGGGTATTTAGCATGGTGCTTCATATCTTAAACATTAAGTCAGGTTTTAAAACCAAGGTGAGTCTCAATGTGGAATAGATACTACCCACTAAATGGCCATGTTGGGACTCTCTGAAGCCTGTGGTGCTAGCCCAGAGAGGGAGGGTGGTGGATGAATAGAAACTACTCTCTGTTCCAATATGTATTCCTATTTTCCTCATTTCTATGATTTGCCTTACTCAGGGAATGAAAACATGCAAAGAATGGCCAGGCACAGGAAAAAAAAAAAAAAACACATTCCAGGTTTGCAGTGGCTGGCTCTTGTTTTCTGTTAAATTGCTGCTTATTTCTATTAAATTGCTTTTTCTCATACTAGGGACAAAGAAGGAGAAAACCCACCTGCCTCATTTCTATATGCATAACATATCATAGCTGTCCTATTCTGTTTCATTCTATTCTCTTCTGTTCTATTCCATTCTATTTGACTCCATTCAATTCCCTGCACTCACAATGAGTTCTATAATGATGAGACCATTACTTACCTGAAATGCCAAGGGAATTTCAGCACCAAAAGCACCTTCAAAGATGCAAATCAGGTTATCGGTGGAAAGAGTATTTTACTTACTTATTACTAAAGTTATTTTATCTTTAGTTAGCTTAGCTCATTTAAGTCTAGTTTAGTTTAGACTATGTTTTCTTTTCCTCAAGCTATTTCAGACGTGATGCTCACAAGCATCAACACGATGCACATGCGTAGCCAGCAGCAGGTTGACGCATCCTTCAGTTTAGCTTGAATAAAACATCCCTTGCAGTCTTAATGCAGGAAAAGCCATGGCAGGAGCGGTGTTGAGGTGGTGCGAGGGGCAGTGCAAGAACCCAGCCAGAATGAGCCTGACAAGGGGTGGTGCTCAGTGCTACAGAGGACAGCAGCAAGTCCCTGGGCCATGCTGGGGCCACCCTGGGAGTGCAGAAGGCTGCCTCCCCCAGAGATGTGGGGCATGAGGGCCACCTGTGTGGAGCAAGAGCAAATACCTTTGGGCTACAATAGCCCAAAGAAGCTCCATCAAGGAGCTGTGCTCAGCTGTGAAGGAGGCAAAAAACACAGGGACACTGCTGGTCTACCCTGAGGGCAAAAAAGCCCTTCCCCCCTGCCGGCTGTAGGACACAAGGGGCCACCTTCATGGTGCATGAGCACCAGGTGGTAACCCTAAGCACCAGGACCAGAGGAGCCCTGACAAGTGGTCATGCCCACTGCTTGGAGGAAGTTCTTTACTGTGAGGGTGGTGAGGCACTGGAAAGGGTTGCCCAAAGAAGTTGTGAATGTTCCATTCCTTCCAGTGTTCAAGGCCAGGTTGGACAGAGTCTTAGGTGACATGGTTTAGTGTGTGGGGTCCCTGCCCATGGCAGAGGGTTTGGAACTGGATGATCTTAAGGTCCTTTCCAACCATAACTATTCTATGATTCCATGATTTGAAGGTGAAATGAGAAGAAGTTTGCTAGCCTATCTGTATGCTAGCCAGCAGGAAGACAGAGGTGAGAACAATGTGGATTAGGAGAAAAGAAGGCAAAAACGCCTCAATCAAACAGCAAAATAAGACATAAGTAGTTTTGGGGTGATAGAGTGGGAGCAGAATGGCCTCAATGCACTGAGTGTTTTCCACTGCAAAGCAGAATTGAAGCAAGGAATCCTGTGTAATGAAAGTAGTGACTGCACAATTAAAGTTGCTATTAAAAAGCATGCTCACAAAATATTTACAAGCCTTTAGCTATTTAACTATTTATGAATTTAACAGAGAAACATTTATTCAAGGTTTTATCTGCAATATGTAGGTAGGCATAGGACTGAAGCAGCGGGTGAGCAGGTAATGCTTTCCTAAACTTCCCTGTTAGTGCTTGGTGCTGGTGGGACGAAAATGGTGAATATTCATGGTTGTATGCAGAAAGCCATGCAGAGGGTTGCAGTGCCCATATTGTAGGTAGGACCTGCTGAAGGGCAGAAGGGTCTGGGTTACCCACAGGGAGAGGGAGCATCAGGGAATTGTGCACAACTTGATAGATCACTGGTCAATGGGTGCACATGGGTTGGGAGTGGGTAAGTCCTACATGGAGTAATCCAGGTCAGAGCATCTTTTGCTACATGGGGCTTTCTGCAGCTTCAAAAATGCTGACAGGTTTTCCAGCTTTGCCTCTGCAAAGTATTCATACCTATTTTAAGGTGACCCACCAAAATACCAGAACAAAGTCTGAAAGACAGGACTCAGTTTTTGTGCAGAGTATCAACCCCATATCACAATCTTACAGGTCCTCGTGGGTATCATTTGTACAACGGACTATAAATAATTCAGTATTTGGCAGCCAGAGATTCCATCAATAATATTATGCAGACTTTTTTTCTTACCCAAATGCAAAGTAAATAAACATTTCATAACTGATCTCCCAGGCAGAGTGTTCAAGCGTGTGCGCAGACACAGAACATATCTGCAACAAGCAGACCAGAGTGGGGAGATGATTCTAGAAACCTTGTGTCTTTACTCCTAGAGATAATGAATTAATCAACAGCAAAGATCTTTCATGTATTAACCCCACATTGTTACCTTAGCTTCCTGCATCTGTTAGAGGAGGGTTTTGAGCTCCTGCCTGTTTCCTGCCACAAGACAAGGGTAACAAAGAATTTCCAGGAGATGCACATGACTCATGAAAGCAGAGTGGCTGCAGATGCCCACAGGAGGTGTTATTCTGCAAATATGCAAAATCTTAACTTTATACATGTTGATATTCCTCTGTATTGCACAAATGTGCAATTGCAGAGGCAGAGCTTTAGCTGGCATAAGTGCTTGTGATCTAATTGATCTTACAGAGTGGAGGAAAAGCTTTATGTTATTTGGTAATAGACTATGGGGGAATGGATATTTCATCAGTCACTATGTAACTGACTGAATGCACTGCCAGGTCGAATTTCTCCATGTCTCCCCTTCTGCTTTGCCCATTTTCAGGCTCTCAGCTAATTTGGTCTTTCAGCAGAGACAAACATTTCTTTTTCATATCCGCGATACCTATTTATTTTTAAAGTGTTGTTAACATAGCTTTTGCTGTCTCTTTCTGTCTGGCCCTGCTTAATTGATGCAAAAAATAGCTGTCTGAAACGTTCTTCCTTGAGAACAGTGGCTAATTTTCCCTCTGAGATCCTTGTGTTTGAATTCAGTCAATTCTACTCAATTTTGTAAGAAAAATCTAGCACTGCTTCTTCAATGTATGTTTATTTTCTCCTGGAGCCATTGCAAACTAATGTAGCCTGGGAAAAGGTGTTGGATTCTTCTCATTTGCAAATACCATTAACAGAATTGTGGACCAAATTCCATGCACAGCTCCAAATTACACACTCAATTAGGGCCTGATCCAATGCTTATTGAAGCAACTGGAAAAATTCCCCCTGATTTTAATGGACTCTAACTCAGACCTTGGGGAATGGACATTTCCACTGCGGATGGTAAGTTTGAGCATGGTGGAATTTACACAGCGATAGACTCATAAGGTTAGAAAGGACTTCAGAGGTCACATCTTGAGACAGGATCAGTTAAATTTATATGCCCCAACAGATGTCTAACCTGTTCTTAAAGGTCAGTGACTGGGACTCCATGGATTGTGCTTTCAGGCCATCTCTTTTGTTAATTATCCTTACTCTTAAAAAGTTCTTCATATTTGCTCTAAATCAGTTCTTGCTCTGGCCTACACCATCACTTCCTGTCCTATTCCAAGTAAATGAGAGCAGACTATTCTCTTTCTCTTTGCAATAGCTTTTAATTTGAAGACTGAACACGTGAGTCAATCTTGTCTTCCTTAGGCTAAACAACCTCGGTATTTCAATCTGTTCTCATATTTCAATCTGTTTCCTGGATCTTAGTCATTACAGGTCCTCTCTTTTGGACTCCCTTCAATTATTGCACATCTTTCCTGAAGGATAGTGCCCAAAACTGGATGCAGCATTTCAGTGTGGGTCTTCTCAGTGCTTAGTAGAGTGAAAGCACTTCATGTGTCATGCACAGTCTCAGTACAATGCTTGTCTTTCACTCATCAACATGACATTATTTGCTCCTATTTACATTATGACCCATTAGAACTGAACCTAGGTGTAATTTAACAAAACAATTGGAGGGCTTCCTGGGACTGCTCAGGAGACGCCAAGGGCAAAATTAGTATTGCAGAGTTGCTATGTGTATTAACAAAGCAAATGGAAAGGGAGATCTGAATGCCTGTTTCCAGGTAAGTTCTCCAAACCGAGATTGAGAAAGGCCATGATGTTGCTTGCCAGAATATAAGATTGGGAAAGAGATGCAATAACCACAGGGCACCATCATATTGGTTCTGTGGAATTACTTCTCAGGCCAAGACTGTTATTTAAGACAGTTTTTCTCTTATGGAGGTAAGCTTCAACTGCATACTTATGTTTGTACACTTACTTATGCATATTTGATTTTGGGCTACTTTTTAGGAGTGTGTGCATTTTTACAATAACCAATATACACACATTTCATATTTTGTATATTGAATTGCCTGATTACATCCCTCACAAATATATATGAACTGTAAAAATCAATTCTTGAAAACAGTATTCAAAAATCCATCTCCTTAATAACTTTGCCCTTTATCAAAGGATTAATGGCTTAGCACATACGGAATTGGCCGCGGAATCATTCAGTTCTTAAAATGCTCCTTTAAACAAAAAGCTGACATTTTTGATCTCATTAGACGTCAAAAAGATTACATTTTTGTCTTATTCCTACAAAAGTTAATGGTCTAGGGCATTTCTGTGTTCAGAACAAAATTGGGTCCAAAATAGGAGAAGCATCAAATCTTATGCTATAGCTATTTATGACAATCCCATTATGTGTTATTGGCTTCTCTCTACTTGAATATTCAACGTGCGTTGCATGCTTTTATAATAATGTCAGTAGGCAAAGAAATACAGTGTAGCTGAACAAACTTGAAGATATTCAATTCAGATCTAGTTTTCCAATCTGTGGCAACGTTTGAATAATGCCATAAATATTCAATAATAGTGTGGACTGCAATTTTACCTTTGATTTACGATATAACAACTGGGCCTGAAATTATATATGTAACTCATTAGTAGTCAAGTAAATGATGACTAGGGGCTGCTGTATGAACAATTCTGTACTTGAGAATAAGCACCAAAAGGCTGGGTATTTCCTTAAAGAGAAATTAAAACATACTCTTCCCTTTTTAACGTTGCATTTTACAATATTCACTGACTTAGCAGTGCAGAATGCACGAGATATTTCACTGTATGAGATCTAGAATTTTTGCATTAACATGACAAGTAATGCAGCACTTTGCTGTTTTTTTCTGACAGTCTTAATAATAGCAAGAAATTGCAAAGAAGGTCATGATATTGTTTCACTGCAAAACATTTTCAAGTTCAGAATTGGTGGGACTGAATAAACTACCTGCTTGGTAGTTTATTATTAACTGAATATTTTTTATTGAATAAACTACTTGGAAAACACTATGATGAAACTGAATCTATTCTGTTACTTCTCAGGTATAGAGGGAACTTGTTTAATACATAATAGCAAACAGTTTTGAAAAACGTCAAACCACCTCCAACTGAGATACTATAACACAAATGCTGAATTCACAATGTGAAAAACACAAAGATCTACAAACACACTAGAAAAAAGTTGACTTCAGATAAAGCAAACGTTATCCTTTTGCAAGTAGTGATGAATACACTAAAGACACTTCTGGAATGACATCATGATCTCACCAAAATCAGTGAGATGAGTTCTATTGACTGCAATAGATCCAAGATTTCATTCCTGAACTGTGCTATGAGGTGTTAAAATAAAATGAATCAGATGTTGGAGAAGTCTGCCAGATACTGCTGATCAACAGCACAGATGTTGTTTAATATAAAAAATGCCATCAATCTGGATTAATTAAAAGCATTAGATCAGAAATGATACTAAACACAATAAAACAGATGAATGCATTATTAAGGTTCTCAATTTGTTCAAGCAACAACAAAGCCTACATTAAAAAACCACATTCGTACATAATTACCATTAAGCCACCCACTCGGTGTTTTATATTTTTTGCCATTACTATAATACAAAAGGAGCAGATTGAAGCTGGACAGGCAAGAATTGAGCTGGGCTATGGAGGGAAGCTGTGAAATCTCTGTCCTTGGAGATTTTCATAACCCCACAGCCCTGAGTGATGTGGCCTGAATTCAGCTTTGACCCTGCTTTGACCCTTCTGGGGTCCCCTCCAGCCTCAGTGATGCTGTGATACTTCCTCTGTGAGCTGCAGCTTGAGGCTGTGCCCTACCCTTCATTCACTGCCTCTCCATACACTGGTGATAAGGATTAACCCGATCCTTCCCCAACCCGTGCACATCCCCTTATGTTATAGTTATGTCTATCGTACAACTGTGTCAAACAAGACCCGTAAGACCTGTTGTCACATTAAGGAGAGATCTTAATTTCTGGTTCCCCTCAGATTTTCTTATATAAGATGATAAAAGAGTAAGAAATTAAAGGTATTTCTGTCTTCTAAGTCTGCATAGAGGAATCTTCTTTCAAATCTTTAGTACTCTTTACTGTCACTTTTTAACCCTATCAAAAGAAAAGACAGAAACTTTTGTGGCATTTTGTACTTTGCACCAGTTCCTCATGTCTTGATTCTTTGCAAGCTAAGACTCGATTCTTCTGGTACACAATCACCAGGTAATTCTGGAGCTGAATTACTGTATCTGAGAAGTGTAAACCATGGCTTGATCTTTGGCAGATTCATGAACAGGGATGGAGAGTGGAGGTAAGAGAAGAAGAAAAAAAGAAAACATACACTAGGACAGGAGAAACCCCTCTATCTTCTAGTTTATCTTCCACACCCGAAGGGCAAGAATGCATAAACACTGGAACACAAGTTTTGCTAATGAAGCCCAGCAGATCATCAGACAATGACTTTAAATATTGCACTGTAAATAAAGGATGTAATTTAAAATGCTGTTTTATGCACATCATAAAAGAAATCTGTAGAGGCAAACTGCAGCCAGAGTAGTTGCAGACCTCTAGTGACATTTGTATATATATATATATTTACACCATATAACTCCACATATTGAAGCCAATTTCAATCAAGTAAAACTGCTCTGAAGTACTCTTCTACAGCACTTCTTGCTTATTTCTTCAGTCAGCACTGGTATTAAAAGTCACATGGTCATTTGCTGTTGGCAGGAGAAGCATGAAGAAAAATGCTGAAGTAGGCAGGTGTGATGGTAGAAGGTCTGGAAAGGCAGGCAGCTGAAACAGAGAGCAAAGGCACTGTTGGAGCCAAGGCAAAGCCAGATATAAATTACCCAGAGGGTCTCCCCTGCCAAATGGCCCCAAAACCCTTTGTTCATGGTGGAGGCTAAGACAAAGGCATTCACCAAAGTATTGTCATCCACGCATGATGAGCTGATTTTGAAGGCAAAGCATTTAAGTAATTTCAATATATCTATTATCAAGAGGTCTTTTCCAAATGGCTTATTGTACCCCTATACATGTTCTTGGCATATCTACACCAGATTGCAAAAGACGAAAAGTAAATGTGTTAACCCTTCTGATTTCATTTCCATCATATGTACTCCAATCTTGAATGAGTACAAACTTAATATGTAACAGTCAGAGTTTTCAGAGTAGATTTAGGTTGTAGGAATTATCAAGGTTCAGATGGTTTGGCTGTATGACTGTTTCTTTTCGTTTGTTTGTTATTGCTGTACTTGAATATCCTAAGATGCACCATCTGCTTGAAAGGATGGCTTTCATGAAAAGGCCTACAGTGAAAACATTGAGTCTGACAAAACATGCAAGTGAGAAGGATGGCAAATACCCCATGTTTCTGCCTACTAATAGATAACGACTAACTTCTCATTCAAGTTTTGCAAGAGCTCAATCTCCTTCAGCATCGACTCTGTTAACATTCCTAACCTTTCACCCAAGAAAAACTTTTCTGCTTGAGGAGAGTTTTTGGCTATTTTCCAGGCCTGTTTGGGAGTCAGGCCCATTCACCTCAGTGCCTGGGTGCTGCCAGCCAGGGCAATAGAGGCGTCTTTAGGCAAGGCCACAGCCATCCACATGCAGATACCTAACGGGGGGCCAAGAGCTGACACAACACCTTAAGCCTGAAGCCAAGATAGAGCCACCAGCGGCCATCGTGAGTTTAAAACTGCCCAATCTGCTCCTTTCCCAAGTATCCCCCAGGCACCCACCATCTGGGTTCTCCGCCCCTTCTCCAGCTTTGAGGGAAGACCACCCTCCCCCCCGCGCGCCACGAGGCCCGACGGAAGAGCGTCCACCTTGTCGCCACTCAAAGACTACAGCTCCCGGCAGGCCCCGCGCCCTGCCGCGCGGCACGTCGGGAGCCGTAGTTCCCCCGGCGGTGCTGTAGCTCCCTCGGCAGCTCCGAGCTGGTGGCACTTTTCCTCTTCAGGCGATTCGCAGCACACACGTGCTGCTCCCTCCGCCTCTGCTCGGGCTGTGTGTGCGTGAACTCAGCAGGGTGCCGCTTCTCCCGGGCGGCTCTCAGGGCCAGGCCGAAGGGTCTCGTTACGAACGCCGTCGCGGG
>JASSUY010027947.1:15951-36517 GCA_032466535.1 Forpus xanthops | reverse complement strand
TCCCATTTCCCCGGGACTGGGGAAGAAAGAGGGGGGGGTGCACAGAACTGTTTGAGGGGCCTCAAACTACGACACCAAGCCAGCATGAAGGTCCAGAAATCACTTGCTGCTGCAGGCTGTGTTCACAGCAGGGTGCGGTAACAGAAGGGTAACAGCTCAGCCTGGACTTAACACACCACAGTGTGCAGCCAGCTCACCACCCAATACAGGTCTAACACTTGACACACCAAGAAGACAGTGCAAAATTGAAGTTTATTCACTTGACGAGCTACACAATATAAATCAAGACTTCAAAATAACAGCTACTGAACAGTTGTTTAGAAAAAGTTACCCACCTGTAAGCTCTAGTCCATTAAAGCAATACAAAACATGTACAACTATATACAAGAGTCCCATCTGGCTGGCGGATCACTGTGTTCTAGATCTGAAAGAGAAACCTAAGATTCCACAATTAAGATCTCAAAATGAACACTCAGCATTAACAAATCTTCACCCTGATCAGACCGTTTCAGCCCTTGCTACCGAAGTGTGCACAATGCTGCAGTCAGACACAGACAACCAAGTCAGCGTGCCCGGAACAAGGTGCTTTTAGGTGAGAAGTTGAGAAATGTTTTCTTCTCCTCCTTCCTGACAGGAACCCACTGTCCATATGGACTTCCCTTCCTGTCATCTTCTCTTGCTGGGGAGATTGCTGGTTCTTTAACCACTTGGCTCACTGGCTTCTGTAGGGCTGGTTTTGCCATTGTGTTCTGGGGAAAAACAAACCACAAGTTACCTTTAAAAATGCTACCCCAAGAAGGAATGCACCAAGGCCTGCCAGCTTCCTCTGGTGGGACAACACTTTCAGCTCACAGGAGACCTTATGCCTTATGAGTATCACCTATGGACACACCTCAGGACTTGGGGAAGCTGCTTCTTCGTTTGCTTTACTGAAACATGCAGCTTGAATTAAGTTCTGGTGTAAACTACTTCTGGCATACACTTTCAAGCCTACAGCACAGTAGACACATTTGACTTTAGGTAATCATCCATTTTTAACACACTGCTATAGTGATTACAGGGCTCTGCTGCTGAAGGACTGATGCAACTCCAAGAAACTCATCACTGAGTCAGTGAGTTCATTACCATTATTAAGTTTAAATTTGGCAGCCAATGCTGGGACAAGCCTAGCAGAGTGAGGAAGTACCAGGCTACAACCCCGAGACCACACTTACATTAGGACTGAAGGAAATGCTCTTCTGTATAGCTGCTCTCTCTGTTCCAGTCTTGGTCATGTTTCCTGCTGGTCTTGTGGGTTGCTAGAGAAAGCACACACAGCTTAAGTGGGAAGATACATTATTCAATGCCAGTTAAGGCAGTTACTAGAGAACATGAACTTTCTGGCGAAGTTGCTTCAGATATTTACATCAAGAGTAGCTGTAAGCTACTCAGTATCCAAACAGATCAATGTCAAACTTTCTTTGAAAGCATTCAGTGTTTTTCCCCCCGAAGTCCATGTCCCAATTCTCTCATGTAATATCCATGCCCCCATTACACATTTTGAAAGGATTCCACCAACTGGAAGAATGGACTGCCCCACAACAGTGCAGTGGAAGAGCAAGTGGCATTACTTTCTGCATATCCATCCTGCAGAGCTTTGGATAACAATAAACTTATCTGCTAGTGATGCAGGCCTCTTCTTCTGTACTCTCAATATCTGGAATATATTGCATATATTATGAACAGGATGCCTGTACCATTTCTCTAAACCCCTCAGTATATTCACTGCATTCAAAATAGCACCATCTGCTCAACGGAACAGTTAGTGCAGTTCTGCATTTATCACTAACCAGGTCACACTGCAATGACAGAGCCAAACTAATGTCCAGTTTTAAGCTGCTCAAGTTTCTCCCTCCCTTAAATTCACAGCAGCTACAGCCCACAAGTCCCTTTATTACCAACAGATTTTCTTCATCATGTCTGGAACCATAGTCATGATTTCTATAAGACAGAAATAAAGTATGTAAAATGCATTTGTGTGCTTTGGTATGTAATTTCTGGGAAACAGTTTGTTGCACATGAAAAACTTTTAACAGTTAAAAAGGGTAGAAAGATGTAACTTGAAAAAAAAAAAAACAACCCACACTGTTCACTCAGTTTCATAAAGGAGACTCTTGTTCTAGGTCAGAAACACATAAACTAGTCAAATTAATACCCTATTAGAAGAACAACCCAAAGGAAAAAAACTATATTCACCTCTCCTTCCCAACCTGCCACTAACTGGAGCCTGCAGGTACTCAGTGGATCAACCACTTCGCAAGAGTCCACATTACTTCTGCCTCAGAGCAATGTGGTTTCCAGAGCAGTTTTTACCACTCTGGGAAATCTGAAGTTTTTGTTCAACAGTTTTAATTCATAATCACAAACTCCGGAGTTAAACCAGATGAGACATCCATGCAGAGCCAAGTTAAGAAGGGTTTACCTTTTCCTTGACAATACTCCAGTTCATACTTACCTCAGCAGACTCCTCAGGATCTTCCTGCTTTTCTTTGGCACTTTTCCTCTCTTTGGGAGGAGTAAACATCTTCAAACTTGCTGGCAAGATGATGTTATCTGTTCCCAGAGCTTTTGCAGCATTTGCTTTTGCAATTTCCAGGAGTTCCCTCTTGTCTACAAAAACAGAAGTATCTTCTCTTATGCTTAAATTAACACATAACTACTCACACAAGCCTAAAACCTGCAGGTTTACTATCACCGCATCTAAGCAAGCATTAACTGTGATGAATTTTCATCAGGACTTGAGATTAGCTTCAGCTGAAGTGCTAAGAATATGCTCTGAACTACTTTTTTCAAAACATGTACTTATAACTGCACAGTGCCACTTTCAGTTCTGCTCTGTAAAGCAACTCAACAGATGTAAATTTGCCTGGTTAAAATAGATTGTATGCTTTGAGGTTTTTACACAACAAAGGCTCAAAAAAGAAGTACCTTTTGCACTCAAGTGGAGAGGTGACCTACTGCAAGATCTTGTTCGTGACCTGCTCCTCCAGCTCCTGTAAATCTCAGGATATATTGTTCTCCCAAATCCATAATATTTTCGGCATCTAGAACGTGATCTGCTTCTTGAGTATGACCTTCTGTAATAGGATCTTCCACGGGACCAGGACCTGCTGCGGGACCGGTACCTTGGTGGAGAGCGGCGGTACCTGCGGTGGTATCTGACGTGGTACCTGCCGCGGTACCGCGAGTGGCCACGGGACCTCGACCAGCTTCTGGAATATGAGCGGGAGGATCTTCTGTACCTTCGGGAACTGGTTCTTCCACCCCGTGACCTTGATCTGGACCGGCTCCAACTCCTGGAGGAAGCTGAAGAGGAACTACTTGAACTGGACCGGGAACTGCAAGACGATCTGCTGGATGACCTTGTGGATGACCTGTCACAACTGCTCCTGGATCTCACAGATGATTCTCTCTTCTTTGGTGAGCTGAGGGTTAAGTCATCCATGAAGCCTGTCATATCCTTAGTCTTCCTCCCCACCGTTTCCTGCACACAAGTGCTTTCAGAAGCTGGTTCTCGTTTTACTGTTGTTGCAGAATACCCAGTCTCTGTTCCTGCCAAGGGTGGGGACAGGAAGCTCACAGTTTACATGCATTAAGACACTTACACAACCACCACCACCATTATGGTCCACAGGCAGAAAGTTCCAAGGTTAATTCAACACCAACAGCTGTCTTCCAGTTTATCAGCATGTTTTACCCATGACAGTTTAAAGTCTCATCATTTCCTTTCCTGCAGCTAGTCTTTCATATGAAATAAAAAAAAAGCTTCAGTTTAAACCATGAGTAGTCCTGTGTGGAATTCTGAGGTTTGTTCGTGTGGGTTTTAACACCCCTCATTTGCTAGGTTAGCACAAGTCTTTTGTGAAAAGGATATAAGTTAATACCTTTCTTTCCCCCTCTCCCAACAGGATTTCCAAGGTATTCTATCTTCAATCTATCCTAAATGCGGTCTATTACATCCACAGTGAAAAATAACCATTTGTCTTTCAGGTCAGTGCAAAAGGAATAGTTTTATTCTGCAGTTCAATCAGTGGCTGCAAGGCACAAAGCAGCCACACCAAGACCGTGACTGGACATTACAAAACTACACAAAGCCCCAGCAGCAAACTGCTATTAAAATCATTCCACTTAACTACTGAGGAGTATTCCTCCAATGTCTCATCGGATTTGAGTCTGAGTTTGGATGTGACACTTGCTGAGGTTACGCATTAATAATTAAAATGGCTGTCCCTCTAGCGGCAGCCATTTCATAGCTACAGAGACTGCTGCGCTCCACCTGAGCTGTCTTACACCAGGGCTACACCCCGAGTCACGTCAGTATTCATAGCTAAAGCTTTATCTCAACGTTTCTATTCACAGCACGCTGCAAACCAAAGGTACCAAATAAACCCTTATTGAAACCTGCACTGTAAGCTGCGCACGAGCAGGTTGGAAGCATTCCCCCTCGCCATTACTAAAGCTGAAACTTCACTTCTAAGCCAGGACCAAGCTCACAAGAGCTACAAAGGGCACAGCTGAAAGAAAACGCCCTAAGAACCCTGATCTCAGACACGGCACCACGCACCAGGGCCCTCCACCCGCGTTCTCCCGCCGCTCACGGGCACCTACCGCTGGGAGCCGCCGGGCTCTGCTGGTCCTGGTTCCCGGGGGCCTCCAGAGCGCTCCTGCGAGGAAAAGAAACCAAATATCGCCTGTGGAACCCCAACAGCGCTCCGCAATACGTCCCACGGCTAACACTCCCCCCCCACCCCGACCCGATTGAGCGCGGTGCCGCCGCCTCACCGGCTCCAGCCCCCCGGGCTCCCACCGCACGGGTCCTGCTGAGGAGACAGCCCCGCTCCGCGAGTCACCCCCATGGCAGCACGGACGAAACCGGACGGAACGGGACCGGACAGAACAGGGCACCACCGCTCCGGCGACAGCGCCTCAGGCGTTCCAGAACGTTCCAACGCCGCGCTTACGTAACGCGCCGACCCCGCTACGCCTGCGCGGCACCGCCCCCTCCGTGACGGTACCTGCGCGCCCCGCGCATGCGCAGTACTGGCTGGCGGCGGACGGGGTAGCGCCGCCCACTGACGGGACAGCGCGCAGGTGAGAGGGACCGGGACCGGGATCGGAACGGGAACGGGGACCGGGACCGGGACCGGGATCGGGATCGGGATCGGGATCGGGACCGGGACTGGGACTGGGACCGGGACCGGGACCGGGACCTGGACCTGCCCGCCCCATCCTCGTGCACAGCGCCCGGGCCCTGCCGAAGCCGTGCACCGGGATCCATCCGTTCCCCGCGGGGGCTGCCGGTGCTCAGGCGCTGCCAGCGGCCCCCTCGGAGCGGGCCCTGGTGCGGGCTCTCTGCGGTTCGGACCCATCCCTCGCAGCCCCGGAGCTGAAGGAAACGTCCTTTGTCCGTCCGCAGCCCTGTAGAGCGCTGGAAGATGTCGGGGATTCTGGAGAGCCTGAGGTGCTCGGAGTGCGTTGATTGGGGAGAGAAGCGGAACACGATCGCGTCGGTCGCTGCCGGAGTGCTGGTGCGTGCGGCTTCGCTCGGGTGCGCTCGGGCTCTTTGGCGCAGTCAGCGGGGGGGTGAGCTGGGAGCTGTTATCCCTTTGGGGTTGGAAGGAGGAACAGGGATATGTTCTCCTCCTGTGTAGCGTTAATGACAAAACCTGTTCTGGCTGCTTGCATCCGTGTCTTAAGTTTCTCAGCTTTTACCCATTTAGTGGCTCCTGGAGCAGGTAAATCTCTGGCTTCGCATTTAACCCTGTTCCTCAGTGGATGGCAAAACCAGTTGTGCTGTCATCGGAGTCAGGGTTGGGGTCTACAAGAACGATTTCCCGTACTAATGTCTCTTTTTTCTGGAGCTGCCTTCTTAAAACACTTGTGTGCACATTGGAAGTTGTTGTGCTCTTCTTTCGACATAGTTTTTCACTGGTTGGTGGATAATCATAGATGCAGCTGTAAAGTACCCTGAAGTGGAAGACTTCAACCATTCGTACCATGCTTGTGGGGTTATAGCCACGCTCGCATTCCTAATGTAAGTGCAGTTTCTTGGTCAGAGCTACACATTCCAACTGACTTTGTGCAGTTAATTAGGGAACGCATAGTCTTTAAATGGAGAGGGAACTAAGAATAAAAGATCAAGTTACTGTGTCTCTCCTATCTATCTTACATTTATTGATACTTAGAGTAAGGAACCGTTTAAAGGGTTAAATGTTGTACAGGTCCAAGGCTTTGGAGAAATGTTTTTTACTTTTTCTAGCTAAATCACACTATTAAGTTTTAGCTTTATACTCTTAAAAACAAATACATAAGAAATACACTATTTTATCCTTTTGCTGTAGGTTTCTGAGAGGTTTTCTATTTCTCCTATTGCTTTGTAAAGATATTTTTTGTTTTACCCATTTTACCCAGTTTGATTCTGTTTTCCTTGTGCAGGATCAATGCAGTATCTAATGGCCAAGTGCGGGGTGACAGTTACAGTGAAGGCTGCCTGGGACAAACAGGTACAGAGCTGTGGGCCATTGTGTACTGATGGGTCTGGGAAGCCACCGAGCCTGGGAAGAGCCATGAGGGCTGTTCCCTTGTGTGGCTCTGGTGTGCCTCCCAAACCAAAGCACCCTGAAAGGCAGGAGTGTCTGGACTCAGACACAGGCACAAAACATCCCCCTGTGGTTTTCAAGGTGCTCGGATCTGGCTGTTCATTGGTTTTATGATGGCTTTTGGATCTCTGATTGCTTCCATGTGGATCCTTTTTGGAGGCTACGTTGTTAAAGGTAAGGTACAGTGTGGCATGTGACCTGAGCTGGCTTTGAAAGTTTGAAGGTATTTTAAATGAGTGATGAATTTTAGATCAGTGCATCGGCTTTGTTTTTCGAGAGGAAGTTGGGTCACTTGAGTGCATGTAATAACCCTGCCTGTGCCTGAAGCTGCAGTGAGCTCCACACCAGTGAGGGCGCATTGGTGCTTCTGTTTAACGCACACTCTTGTCAGCTCTGGCCTTACTCAATTCCCAGGATATTTTCAAAGAAAGCCAAGGGCCCAAGGTGCACAGCAGTGCTAATGTGCACTCCCCTTTTGTATATTGTCACTGTACATGAACATACATGTACATGAATATACGTGTACATACTGACACACACATGCGTTCCAAACAGGATGTGCAACCCAGTGTGGTAACTGCAGTCTACATCAGCAGTGCATGAGAGGCACATGTTTGGTTAGAGAACAGGAGGTATTTCTTCTCTTTGGAAAGCTAAATGACTGGGGGGAGGAGATAACACAAAAGCCATTGAATTAACTTTCCAGTGGGGTGAGGCTGATGGCTGTCTTCTGAGAACAGACACTGGAGAGGATTTTCTGGAGACATACATGGAGATTTCTTTCTTTTGATAGAAAAACCAGTAGTGTACCCAGGAATAGCTGTGTTCTTCCAGAATGCATTCATCTTTTTTGGGTAAGACAATCTCTTTGTTTGTTTCATCTAATTTGTTTTTAATGGTAAAAACTGAAACTTGCTATAATCTGGTTCCTCAAGTCCTGTTTCATAACCAGATGTGAATAAAGTGCATATCAAGGCAGCAGATATCTGGGATCTGTCTGCATAGGTTTCAGTGCAGGACCAGGAAATGGATTTACAAATACTGAAATCTTGTATTGAACATCATAGGTGTTTGATTTGCTCCATGATGTACTCGTGTCCCTTTATTCTGTTTTAAACAGAGGACTGGTCTTCAAATTTGGTCGCACGGAAGACTTGTGGCAATGAACATGCCTGTGGAAGTGCATTGGCCACACTGGGTTTTTAACTGCACACTCCCCATGTTTTGTAAAGCCATTTTGTAAAGGGTGACCTTCACCTGTGTCTGAAGATAAACCAAGGGAAACTCAAATCATAGCACTAAAAATCCTGGTTCTGTGCTGTTTCATTTTTTACTCTTGTATGCTGATCGCAGTGTATAATGGTTTTGACACATGTAGAATTGCTGCACGTCACAACAGAAGTCACTTTTGTGATACCATGTTTGCTACAGGTAAATAGTATAGTGGAAAATGGATGTATTTAACCAGCTGTTTCTATGACATTAGTTACAATCCAAGGCTTACTAAAAATGCTTTGAAACAACTTTTTAACATCTATTTATTAAATATTTCCTATATCTGGACAATATAACCATTTCTTCCATTCAAAATGTACTGGTGTGTGGCTTTTCTTACATAATATAGAACTATGCTGCTTTGGAATTCCCCCACACAAACACTATGGCAGTAATGAGGAAGTCTGTGGTGAGTAACAACTCACTGTTGGCCGTGCATGATGCTGTAGGGGCACAAGTACAAGTTGTACAGTGGCTCTAATGGAAGCAGCTCATCCACAGACCTTGCTGTCTGCTGTTTTGTAACCACTGTGGAAAAAGGAAGAGGTCTGTCTTTGGCAGGGAGGACAGTCGCTGCCAGAGAGAATGTTGATCCTGTGTCTGCCCCTTCCTATGCATTCACCTGTGTTGCTGCTCAAGAAATCAATGATGAAAGAGATGCAGGGAAAAGAGGGTGAATAAATTACTACTCCTTAGCAGCATTTCTGCTAGAAAACAGCTGTTGGCTTGGCTGCTGGGAAGTGAAGGACACCAGTTGAGCCTGGATTGCACTGTGACACAGGTAGTAGCATAGCATGCTAACTGTGACAGACAAGCCATCAAATGGTCATTTTCTTTTATTAGATAAGCACTTTTTATTAAGTTTTTCTGTGTCAGCTATTTTGGAACAAAGAAGACACACTGAGGATCACAATCATTTAAACACAAGGGTTCACCTGCCCCATCAGGCCTGAGCTCAGCACAGGGTAAGTCAGCCCAACGTACACCATCCTGGGATTTGTACCACCCAGGCCCAGACACTGTCCCCATGGCCTCCCCTGCTGCCTCCACTCAGGGCAGCCAGAGCCCTTTGGGCACTGTCCCACATGGATAGGTTGTGCTGAGTAAATACCACTGCTGACAAGAGCACAAGCCACAAGCAGAACAATTTCATTCCTTTTCATCTGAGCTTCTAAACAGATAGTTTGAGCCAAGGAATTACAGATTTTTTTCTTTAAGCTGTCAGATAACTCAAGAGTTCAGTCTGGCAGGATGCAGAGTTCTGGCCCTGATCCAGCTCACTCAACAAATCCCTCCTTAACAAGGCCTTCAACAGAATTAATTTAACTTAAAAACAGGTACTTGAATGCTTCGCTAGAGAAGATGACTATGGACACTTTGGAAAATTGCACTTTAACATACTTTGGCTTTGGGAGCTAAAAATAGTTAAAGGTTTCCAAGCATTTTGATTGATAAGCCATTACAGCAGTGAATGCAGCCAACTTTTCTGTCCAAAAAGTACTTAAGTTCAACAAAGCAGTTAAATGCATCTGTAAATTCACACTCTGTCTTTCAAGAATAACTAGTACAGTGTATTACTAGGGGTTTTGGGTGCCCATTGGGATGGCTTTCTTGAGCATCAATCAAATCGCTCATCTGGGTTCATCCTTTCAAAATCCGACAGCCAAATGGGGAAACTGTGGAAACAAACATTCTTGAATCAGAACATTCTGTGCATCAAATCATACAAAACAGGCAGTGGAAAACCATATTCAAGGGTTCTTTTCATCCATGTCTTTTTTGTATAATTCAGATACAACATCACCTTCAGCAATTGTAGGTGCCCAAGGCCTGTGTTGGAGCATCAGCTGAGCACCACCCTGCACCCAGGAAAGCCAAGCGGCTTCCAAAATGTACTGTGAAATGGAATTACCTTTTTCATTTTAATTTAATTCAGCTACCCAGAGCTCCTCACCAAGGTGCTCTGTGTTCTCCCACACAGTTCAAGTGACATTGAAACTTACCTCCCAGTAAAACTGGTCTTCAAAGTACTTGGATACAGGGATGGTCTTAAACAGTCTGAGGTTTAAGATTAAACCTATTTGCAAAAACACATATATCCAGTATGAATATACACATCAAGGGATGACTGTGTAACTGGAGGTTTCTTAGTAACTGACGTGCAAATGTAACGTAGATCAACTACAAATAACTAAACGCTTCAGCAGAGCCCCTTGACTCAAGCTGACCTTAAATACAAAGAAGCTTGCCACGATCAAGGCTTGTGTTATTAAACATTAATTAGTCAAGGTAAAACCCCATTAAACAGCTTGCCAGACTCTAAAAATACATCCAGAATTAGCCCTGCATGAAAAATGCCTGTGTGTTTAAAGCAGCGGGGCTCACAGCACTGCTAGCTTGGGACTTCAGATGGAAACATTTGGACTTGTAAACAATTGGTTAAACACTGTATTGTAAATTATTCTAGCTGAATGTTTTCTAAAATCTACTTGGTGAGCTCAACATCTTCATTACATTTGTGGGTAGCACAAAGGTTTGAGGTGAATTAAAACACACACCAAAAATGATTGTAGAGTGTATTTTACAGCAGTTCTCATCTGCCATTTCTCTTTTATTCAAGATAGAATCAACAGCTACAGAAAAACAGCTGCCAGGATGTCACACGGGGAACACATGAGCCCTGGTAACCCCAAACCACTCGTGACCGCAGCCCTATGCTTGGCTGGTGCCCACCAGCTACGGATGCTGGGGAGCTTGGCAGATTCCTACCCACTGGCCTAAAAATGTGGCAAGCGCTAGGTAGCATTTCTGTGTCACACATACCCAAATGTAAAACTAGTTCCATCCTCACACATCTCCTGTCTGAAACGCAAAGGCAGCTGTTAAGCACCTGTTAAAATAAGCTTTGCCAATGAAGGAATGGTGCTAGTAGGTTATTTGTGTTGCATACTCCTTAAATACAGGGCTTTGAAGAGCTGGCTCTTCTCCAAATAATTTACCCATAGAAACACACTTCAGAGCCCCAGTTTGGCCTCTCTCTGCAGTGTTGCAGTGACATGACAACAGGCACCATAAGCTGATGTACCCCTTAGCCTGAGGGCATGAGGAAGGTACCGGAACACCTTTTTCAATACTGACCTGCAATAAGGCCTGTTATCAAAGCGATGCTGATGGTCAGGCAGAAGGCGCCAACTTGAATCATGACCAAATAACCCAGACTGAAAAGCAAAACATGTGTTTCACCTTTTGAAGTTGCTGGGGGTATCATTAAGATTGTGAATTAATCTGCATCTCCACAGCATTTTACATCAAAACCTCCCATGACAAATCTGTTACTCCAGAATCTCTCTGTGGCTGCAGATAGGTGTTTTAAGAAACCCTATCAGAAGCCTAACACAGATTTCAGAGGACATTTTTGCCCTTAGAAACTATTTTTACTACCACAACAGGTAGTAAAATGTCATAAAGTCTGTTTTTTTCAAGAACACATAAGGCCCTTATGCTGCAATATGGTTCCTTTCTGCATAAAGTGAGATCAGGGAACTTCTTGTAGGACATGACATGGGGCTGATTTGTAGAAATGAAATGCCAGTGCCAGATCAAAACAGCTACAGAGCATATTCTGAACTGAGCCTTCAGCTTTTGCTGCGCATCTCCCCAGGTGTCTTTCCCAGCTCAGTGTCCAAACTGGCTTTAGTCCAAACTGGCATTCTTGCCCCTGACTCAGAGTTCAAGCCTTATCCACAGAGAAGTGCTGAGTTCTGCCTCCCATGTTAGCATACAAAGCTCCCCAAAACATGTTACAAAAACCAAACTGAGTCTTGGAAGGATACATCCACAGCCTTCACCTCTATCTGCAGTATCAAATATCAAATCAAAAGGGAGACAGAAAATGGGACAAAAAGCTAGTATGGAAGTTCTGATCCAAAGTCTTTACTGACTTTTTTGGACTTCAGAGATTATCTTAAGTTATCTGATATAAAACAATTTATCTGTGATGACCTTCTGTAAGTATGAGAACTCTTCTCAGGGCACACTACAATAATGACTAGCTAAGTTTATTACTTAATATCAAGAATTTATGTACCTTGGTAAATTATTCCAGTTTTTTATTATTAAGAGAATGACCTGGGCAAGAGCTCCAAGCACAGCAGGCATGCCAAAAGTGAAATGAACTCCAGAGGTATCATGAAGCTTGAGATGAGGATTCAGGCATCTCTGGGAAGAAGAAAAGATTTAACTGACAGACAGGAACACAAGTTGATAACAATGTATTGTCTATTGCAGACCTAGGAAATTAATTTTGGTCTTGCAAGTTGCAGTCCTGCACTTTGCTCAAAAGACCTCAGGTCTCCCAGCTTTAATCTTTTTGAAAGAGAGGTTTCCCTTGAGGTATCCTACATTGGAAAAGAAGTTTATATAGCTTATACAAAAAACAGTTTCAGGGTTTGAGTATTACCTGTGAACAGTAAGATCCTAATATGGCTATCACGCTGGCAAGCAGACCCAAAACCATTGCAATCCAAGGGTACTTGATACTGTGTGCTGCATAACCAACAGCGACCCCACCAGCAAGAACTGCACTGTGGATGTGAGACTGAAAGCAAAGAAGAAAAACATGGAGTGAGAGTTCAGACCTCATGTACAGCAGCCTCTGTATACTGTGAATTATGATCTGAGGACATAATTTCTAAGTTACAACTAAAGTCTTCTGCCTGGGAGATAAACGACTGTCAGGTGAAAACCTGGACTTGTTTTTACCTAGTAACTGTTATACTTTTAGTGTATTACTGCAGAGTCACAGAAAAATCCCTTTTCCATGCAGTGATTTTCTCCCATTTCTTACCATTCTGAATTTCCCATCCTTTGTGGTCAGAACAGACAAGGCGAAGGCAGTGACAGCACTCACTGCAAGGCCAAAGTAGGTGTTGTAGATGGCTCTCCACTTGCGGTCAGATAGTATAGAATTGAAGCTTGGCCAGAACACCCAGAGAAAGAGAGTGCCTTGGAGACAAAGACAAGCAAATATTACCTGCTCTAAAACACAGTGAATGAACCACTTACTGCCTCTGAAGGGCTCCAGCCCACATTCTGCTTCCTCTGCAACTCCCACAATTTCAACAAAGGATAACATCTTATAATGCAGAAAGCCCTAAGAGCTACCTGGTGAACCAGCACCTTCTGAAAACACGCCACCATAATGTCAAATGGACAGGCCAAAGCACAGCTCTGCTGGCATCTGGCTGGTCCTTCACTAGCCTGAAGGTAGGACACTCTTTTCAAGAACCCCTTTAACATCAGCTTTGCCCTATCTATTATCCCCTTAAATGCAGGTTCAGATACAAGTAGGAACACTTCCACTGTTGATTTCCAAGTTATCAACATCCTGCCTATTCTACACAGGCACCAGGGACTTGCTCCTTCAAAGTTTCTGCCTCTTCTCATGGAACTGTGGGAACTGTTCAAAACCAGCTGCAAGAGAGAATGAAAGCCACAAAGGAAAACAGCTCACATGGTACGAATCACTATAGAGAAACCCAAAGTGCACTTTGGAATGTCTTTTAGCTTGGCTGCCAGTACAACTGGCAGGCTTTGAAGAGAAAGAGAGGATGAACTGGATTGTAAGGCCAGAATTGTTTCTACCTCTACTTAGAAGAGCTAGAGACCAATAGCTTGATCTGAGGTGATCACACTTCACCAACCCTGCCATACACAGCTTCACTTTCTTATTCTCTGTGAAAAGGTTATTTACCAAATAGCTACTGCCTGGTATGTGGGTCCAAAAGAACAGTTCACTTTCCTCCTGTAAGGCCACTGCATGGTGTCACACTTTCATCACCACATAGGCTTCACTAATAACAGGAATGAAAACAGGTTCTTCTGCTTCTCTGACCCGGGCCCTGACTGTCAGCATTTAGGAATCTGGCCCTCTATGGAACAAGTCCGCTGCTTGGTAGGATACATCTTTTCATATGTGCAGATCCACATCCATAGATCAAATTCCAACCAGCAGAGGGAAGTACGTGGCCTCACACTAAGTCAAGTGGACCACACAAGGCAACCTGAGCCTCTGCCTGCCTCTGAGTGCAAGAAGCATCTGCTCAGCTTGGAAATAAAATAGTCACAGTATGAGTCCAACTATGGGTGAAGACCTCAGCACCCTTCACACGGCCCTCAGAAGCAGGATGCAAAAAGAAACTGAGGAATTTTCCTGCTCAGCTGCTCCTGTCTGCCCATGTTACCTCAGGAGTTCTTCGAGACATGGCAATATCATTACTCCAAACCAAGCACTTGATTGTAGCAAGCTGCACTGAAATTATCACAGAGGTTAACCAGTGTCTGGATAAGTTATATTAAAATACTGATCTCCACAAATGCTCCAGCAAAGCAAGAACTCCAGGGACTCAAACCAGCAGCATTTACATTTCTCTTTCCCTTAACTGGGCAAAGACTAACTTAGACTCTATGGGCCTTTGCAGAAAGGTCTTTGTTCAAATGGTGGCAGTTACAAAATTGCTTCTTTAAGAAAAGGAATGGAACTCCTTGGAACACATGCAGCCTGTCATCACTCAGATCCTTTCCCGTGTGCCTGTCTGTATCATATTCCCCACCCTTCATCAGGCTTTTATCTTTTCATTTACACTACTAGGCAGGGACTGCTTTTTTATATCTCTGTACAGCACCTTGCAAAACAAAACTGAGCCTTTGCCCCAGCTGGCAACAGTAAGCATTACTGAAATACAAGTAACAATCTCAATTTCGGTGCACAGGTCCCTACCAATATGCCCGAACAAGCCCAAAGGGGCAAACTTAGCTGGGAAAGGGAATGAATAACCCAGCATAGCCTTTATGCTCAGCCTGACCAAAGCAAATGAAGCCACAGCCCCTGCAGGAGTGGTTGCATGCCTGGTGGGAAACACATGGTGAGACTCACCAGAGCACTGCCAGAAATCATGAAGCACAGCAGCAACAGTAGCTTTCTATGCTTGGCTGCACTCAGCTGTGCATTTTGGATACAAAGCCTCAGTGTGCTGTGGCCAGTCCCCCAAAACCTTCCTTATGTTCCCATGCAATCTCTTTTTCCTAGTGAGACACTAAAGCAAATGCCTTACCCAACATGGACAATAAATCTGACTTCAGGGTTCTTGCATTCTTATCAGTCCTTGGTGATGGCACAGAAAAACATGAGGAGAAGGCCAGACCAAAGTAGGCTCCAAACAGGTGAACATGCATCATGCCGATACTGCCTGTAACCTGTATCAAGAGAAGAATTATAGAATGATTTGGGTTGGAAAGGACCTTAAGATCAAGTAGTTCCAAACCTCCTGTGATGGGCAGGGACACTTCACCCTAGATTATGAATTTGTAGTTTATTTCAGGCCACAGGAAGACTTTGATGCAATTCCTGATTGGGTTGCTCATGTAACTTCCCTATAAGGACTTTATTTTCACAGTGCCTCAGTTTATGTGTGAGCTATTCATGCGAGATTAACTTACCAGAATTCAATGCAGTTCACAAACACACAATTCCACTAACAAACCACCAAAAGGCAACACGCTAAAATCCCAGTGAAAGTTTCCCTCATGTGCCTGAAATCGTATTAAAGTACCTGCAGGAATGTGTCATTCATCCATCTGCTCATACGGAAAACTATTAGCTCCAGAACTGTCATCAGAATTAATTGCACAGGGTTAGCCTTCCCAAGAACAGCTCCAGTGGAGATGACCACAGCAGTCATGCTCATAGCAGCCTCTATTAGTCTGCAATAAGAGAAAGAACAAAAGAATTCTGTAACAGGACCACACCAGGACCAATACAGAATGACAGTCAAATGCGCTTAAAATTACTCAAATCCTAACACAAGCTAATTACCTTTCCAGATGATGTTTATTTTTCTCTTGAAGAAGTAAAATCAATGTATCTATCAGCATGGAGCACTGGACACCAAGTACAATGAGCAGGAGGTTGAATCCAGTGGTGCTAAACCCATACCTTTTCAGAAACATCAGGAAAAAGCCAAATCCAAAAATCATCATGTGGTTGACATCTTGGAAAGCTGCATGACAGAAAGGACCAAGCCAGTAGAGAAGTTACTAATTCAGACTGGATCGCTGGTTAAAAACAAATCACAGTTAACTAAGAAGCCTTCAGACAAAAATTTAGGTGCCATTATTATTTAACAGAGAATTCCAGAACTCTCCTTCCAATCCATAAGTAATCAGAAAAACAATTCCCTTGAGCCCGACTTTATTTTTTACAAAGTGATCAGAATGGATAATAGGAAGGGGAATGAGGGATCAAAAACCACAACAGAAATTAAGTCCATGTAGCAATGAAATTTGGGCTTTCATTTCTCGTGAGGTGAACTTAAAGAGCTTTAGTTGGACATTTCAGAGAGAGTTACCATGAATTAGTGCTGATTCATTCCTTGAGGGCACTAGGGAAGAAATGAGTTACAAAGAGAAACCCATATGATGTTCTCATCTGGGTAGAGGAACAGAAATAGCTGTAGAAAGAGTTTAATATGGAAACCAGCACCACTGAATAGAAGGCAGAGGGTCCAAGAGACAAGCCCTTGGATCGGTAGGTCTGAAAGCATCCCCTGCAACGTGCAAACAGCCATATTCTCATATCCTTGTACTGGCCTGTCCCTTCTGCAAAGTATCAAGCTGCTAGGAAGCAGATCTGTATTTTTTGAGCTATAAAACAGGGAGGGTAACACAAGAATGTCACGAGCTCTTATTTGCACAGCACTGTAAATACATTGCACACTATGGCCATAGCGTAATCTGCTAATACGTTCCTCTGATCAATGCACAAAATGCTTCTCCAGAATACATTTAAATCCTTAATTCCACTGTATTAAGTTCATTTCTTTACCTCAAGCACTCAAATAGAGACCAGTGCCATCCTGAATTCTTACTTTGCAGCCCAACAACCCTTTTGCACACCAAGACCACTTAACACAGAGTAGTGCCTGCCATAAGGAGTTGGTTGCATTCACAGGGGTCAAGATCACCACAAACAGGCAGCAGAAAACAGACCAACAATGCCATTTAGTATCACTTAGGTCTTAGTTCAGTGTCATTGCTTTGATATAATAAATACACAGCATACAGGGCAAAGTAGGGCATCAAAGGCCAGTACACCATTTTACTTCTAACAAATACACAAACCCACTGGATCATATCTCTACTGCACTACAAAATAAAAGTAGGCATTCACTCTTCCTTTCACAACAGTGCTGCTCATCTTACCTGGGTAAGACTTCATTAATTCACCATCATATGGGAACAAAACGTTAAAGAGGACAATGAAAACAGCTTCCAGAGAAAGGATTAGCCACGGCACGCTGTTTCGGAAGTTGCGGTAACTGGAAGGCATTGTGCACCAGACTACATGAAGCACAAACACAGTAATAATTTTGCCTATAAAAGCGTTCCAGTAACCTCAGACCAATAGAAATGGAAGTTGAGGGGGCAGGAATAAAAACTTGAGAGAGATAAAAAAGGCCAAGAGCCAACAGCAACAAACATTTCCTTATCTGTGGCACAACAGGAGCCCAACTTACTGCAACCGACATGGACTGAACTCAAGAAGTACTTGTGAACACAGACATCTCAAGCTGCCAGTGCTGCAGTGCTCCAGGACACCATCATGAAGTACTTCAGCTACTGTGGAGCCTCACAAATCAACTAAACAGCAAGAAAAGAAGAACATGGACTCATAAGAGTAGAATCATAGAATAGTTAGGGTTGGAAAAGACCTTAAGCTCATCCAGTTCCAACCCTCCTGCCATGGGCAGGGACACATCCCACTAAACCATGGCACCCAAGGCTATGTCCAATGCGGCCTTGAACACCACCAGCGATGGAGCATTCACAGCTTCCCTGGGCAACACATTGCAGTGCCTCAGCACCTGCACAGTAAAGACCTTCTTCCTTATATCCAATCTAAACTTCCCCTGTTTCAGTTTGAACCCGTTACCCCTTGTCCTATCACCATAGTCCTCATGAAGAGACTCCCCAGCATCCCTATAGGCCCCGTTCAGATATCAGAAGGCTGCTATGAGGTCTCCACACAGCCTTCTCTTCTCCATGCTGAACAGCCCCAACTTTCTCCTTTACTACATTGCTTGTACCCAGCTACAGGGAGCGCTCGGAAGGACCTTGGTAAGCCCCAGGGTGGGAAGCTGCCGTTCAGAACCAAACTGACAACAAACCACAGACCTGCACCTTCCCAATTCTTTAATTCAAACCCAGCCTTTTGGTAAGGTACACCTTTTGTTCAGTTGTTATTTTAAACTAGGAGCCACTACAGCAAGCAGGGCTGTATGGTAGAAGTTAACTATGTTCAGTATACCCCTATGGACAGACATCATGATTTGTTAGGTAAGATCATTTGGCTGTTGAGGACAATTTATGAAGCCGTAATAGGGACATTACCATCTCTCAGTATTCACTGTGCTTTTGAAGCCCCTTTGTTCAGGCAGTCCAGGAGATTAAGGGGCTGTAATTATGCCTCAGACCTTTGCGGCCAGCTCTCATGGTGGGGTTTGAGACAGGAATAGCACACACAGCCGGGTAGAAAGCCACCTACTGGTGACAGAAATATGTATCAGACAAAAACACAGGCAGAATTCCAGTCAGTTTGTATTTAAGACATTCCTCCTGCAAACCCAGGCTGGAGGGCACGGTAACAGTCTTCAAGCCACACGTGAAAGGTTTGCATCTGTGGCAATAACTTGCACCTTCCTCACATGCAGTATCAAATTGCTTTATCAGCTTTTACTTAGGCCTAATGAATCCCAAAGTTAACCATCCTTACCCCCATCTCAGGAGCTCCTAAACAACATTCCAAGGAGTTTGCCAGACATGCCAACTGCTGCCCTGGTGTCACAAAAGTCCTGATCATCATTCTTTTGATGGGATCACGTGGGCAATTGAGACAGAACCAGAGCACCAGGTGAGCTTTCTCCAGACAGTAGAGTAGCTGAAACAGCAGTTCAGGGATTGATTTAGCTGATGCAGTGTCTTTGTGTGGTTTTTAAACACAATGTACCTCATCAGCCTTCATCGGTCTCCTGCGAGACTCATCCCCCACAGACTCACACCAGGACAGGAATGACCTAAACTCCTTCTACCATTTTGCCACAGTGACATGAACACAATAAGCTCTTGTTACCAAATACCCTGACAGTGTTAACCCTCGGGGCTGGTACACCAAGGGCCACGCATCTCCCAGCGGTGTCCCCATGCTGTAAACGCTGATGCTCGGACTCCCAGCTTCAATTCTCCCCCAGACAGGAAGAACCAAGCTCGGTGATCTCAGATACGATGAAGCACAAAGTAACAGTCCCATTAGAGCTGAGCCACCAACAGAGCGTCCCCACCGCCTGAGCTCAGCAGCCGCAGTCTCCCGTGCAGTTCCATCTGCCCGTTTAATGCCTTACCGGGGCCCACACCCCGCTCACTGCACTCAGCACCGCAGGACCCTGGTTCGGGCAGGCCTGGCAGGCGCACAGCACCCAGCCCTGCTCGGGGCGCGCCAGGACCCCTCCTTCAGGCAGCCTCGGGACGGGCAGTGGCCGCTTTGGCGGCCTCCCTCGGGATCGGGGGCGGCCATTGGCTTCCTCACGGTTTCCACCGCCCAAAGGGAGGCACAGGGCTGGGACGGAAGCTCCCGGGAGAAAACCTCATAGCCGAGACCGCGGCCTTGAGGCGCCGCCGCCATGACTCGGCACCCCCGGCTGCGGCCCCGCCCCTCACCTCGGATTGGCTGAACACCTGCCCCGCCCAACAGGCCTCCCTTAGGGACTAGCTTCCCATTGGCAGAAGGCCGACTTCCCTCATGGCCTCTGATTGGTCCATCTCCAGCCACCGTCCGTCTTTGGGCCGATCAGAGAAAGAGAGGCGCAGTCGCCCCGCCCCTCTCCGCGTCTTGCCTCGCGATTGGCCCGGCAGCTTGTCACTCTGTTATACGCGTCCTTCATTGGCTGGCGTGGTCCGTCAGTCACTCCGAGGAGGGCTCTACCCGCACCCCGCAGAGCCGCCCGCCGTCACCTCTGCGCTTGGGACCCGGCTTTCCCTGCAGCCCATTTGCCAGCGCGGTTGTCAATCAAGTGCGAGGGGCGGCACCTCGGCGTACGGCGACAGAGGGACTCGAACCCTCCTCCTTCCGTGCCCGACTGGGTGGCTGAGCTGCCTCTTCATCCCTGCTTGTGTCTCCCATTGGGCGGTGTCGCTGCCGATCACAACACGGGGCGGGATCCAGCCAGAAGGACAGTGGGCGGGAGGAGGATAAACCCCCCTCCGGGATTGGCTCATAAGCCATCAATTCACGGGTCCTTCTCTTCCACGGGCTGCGGCAGCCGTCAATCAGGGCTGCGGGCGGGCCTCCGGATAGCGCGGGGCGGGACCTGCCTTCCGATGCCGCTATTGGTCAGCCGCGCTGTCCGTCTGCCTTTCCCCAACGCCCATTGGTGGAGCGCTCCATCTTTCCGGCGGGGTGAAGCGCTGGATTGGTCCGCGGCGGAGCGGGAGGGGCGCTGCGCGGCGGCTGCGCGGGGGCCGCGGCGGGGAGGGTCGGACCGGGAATTATTGTTATTTCTTTGTTTCGCGGGGAAAACAGGGGGGGAAAGGAGGGAAAACCG
>JASSUY010027947.1:0-15851 GCA_032466535.1 Forpus xanthops | reverse complement strand
GCTCAAGCGGAACCGCATCACCGAGGGCATCTACGGCAGGTACAGAGCGGGGCGGCGGTGGGAGGAGAGGAGAGGACGGGGAGGGGGGGGAAGGACGCGCCGCCCCGGTCCCCTCGCGCCCCCGTCCCCTCAGCGGCGCTCCGCCCCCCGGGCCTGTCAGCGGGGCCACGCGCGCCATGGCGCCCCGTTCCCCCCCCGCCGTTCCTCGGCTTTGCTCCGCCCCGCGGCCTGACCGTGTCGGCCCCCGGCCGCCCCCCAACCGGGGCCGGGGAAGGAAGGGGGGGAAGCTGCTGGCCAAGGTCCTGCCGGAGGGAGCGGCCCGGAGCTCGTGAGAGCCTTCGCATCCCCTTCCCGTGCCCCGTGTGCCGGGGGAGCGCTCCCCGAGGCGCTGCCGCTCCAGTCGGGAAACTCGGTCCTCACGTGGTGGCCGCGGGCCCTGTGCTGTGGCCTCTGCGGTGAGAGCGAGGGATGCGAGCAGGGCCTGGTGTGGGGTATCCTGCAGCGCGGGTGATGGAAACACAGCCCGTGTCTGAATCGCTTCTCACCTAAGAACGGGGAGGGAAACTGTAGTAAAACGGGATCTGTGTTCTTGGCCGTGGTTTGGAATAAGGGCATGCTTTCCAGGTGTTTACATGCAGAATGCACCGAAACAGAGGTTCTAAAGCATTTACTTGTTGTGAGTGTATTCAGAGAGTGGTTTAGAGCTCTGCTTCTTGAGTGTGCCAAGTTTTATATGAAATGGAGTTAATTGTGTGTTTCTGAATGAAGAGGAGGTTAGTTTAGTAGAGGCTTTCCAAAGTTACACTGTAATGTCCCATTTCTGTTCCTAGTTTATATATGCGGCGGCTGGAAACTTGAGCAAACTCATATAATGCAGATTTGCATATGGAAATGGATGATAGTGGGCTCTGGCTGTAACAAACCTGTCACAATATACTGCTTATGCTACTTGTAGTGAATCTCCACGTGAGAGTAGAGTAGGGAGTCTGCTGCTGCTTTAGTTTCCTGGGTTTTGAGAAAAGGGTGCTTGGAATGTTAAAGAAAAAGCAACCATTGCTTAGAAGTTAATATTTAAGATTACTAAACTTGGGAAAACAATTAAAATATAAGCAATTCCTTTTCTAATTACTTAGTTTTCCAAAGTCCTTCAAAATCCTGTGCTCCCTGTTACCTTTGAGGTGACTGGTTGGAAAGGTGGGAAAGGGAAGGGAAAGCCAGGAAAAGCTGAAGAGGACTCTAGGTGGTTGGGTGTTCAGTGTGTAGAGCTGTTGTAGCTCTGCAAACAGCCTAGAGAGGAGACTGGCTGCTTGTGCTAACTTCTGGAATGCTTAGTTCAGAAACAGGATTTTAGTCTTTGTTTCACGTGGCATTTGGATCAGCAGAAGTAGTCAGTGACTACTTCTTTAAGGCTTTCCTCTTTGAAAGTATGAGCAGAGAGAAGTGGATTGTGGCTCTTTTCCTTGTTTCTTTTGCTCTCCTTTTTTAGTTTTGGGTTCTATTGCTGTTTTTCCTCTTTACACCTTGTAATTCAAGGAGGTTACAACAGGTATCTTCTGCTATAACTTTGGACTTCTAAAGTTTTGTAATTGCTGTAGTTATTTACTCAACTTATCCTAATTGTCACCATCAGCTTACACAAACCCAGTAAACAGAACAATCAGCAGGTAGCATCATAGTGTTACAACCAAGCAGCTGGGCTTGAACAAACAGCATGATTGAGGTACTTAACTCTGGTGGGATTTCTGTTTGCTTTTTAAGGCAGATGTTCCCATCCATGCTCCCTCTCCAGGCTTTCAGTGCAGAGCTGTAACAGACACATTGGAGTGCAATTGAGAGCTGCAAAGCTGAAGAGTTTTGGAGCAGGTGAAGCAATGAAGGCATTGTCCTTCAGTGAAGCTCTGGTGGCAGGGTTGCTGCGGGTGTAAGTCTGAAGGAGATCATAAGCAATAGGAAAGAACTTCTAGTCTCAGAACAGAGTTAGAAATGTAAAGTCCAGGCTTACACTGAAATACGTGAATATTCCATGTCCCTGAATGATAAATGGTTTTGCTGCCTTCTGCAGTGTCATTTCTAATGAGATTGGTCTAAGGGTTCACAGCCTTTCCTAATTGAAATTTTACAGCTGTAGGTCTTTCAAGCCCTTTCCCCATCATTTACTGCCTAAGTCAAATGGGATGTTTGGCCTCAGCCCCTCAGAAGCACTTCCAAAGTTATTCCTGAGCAATTTTCCCCACCAGATTTTCAGCAGCCTCCCTGTCCTGTTCACCTTTGGACTGCTTTTTCCATGCTGCTAGTTTTCCTTCCTTCTCCTTTCTGCCTTCTCTTCCAGTTTAGTTTTGCTCCCCTTCTACAACCTCAGGGTACTCATGGCTTTGCTCCTGTGTGCTGCTGCTGAGGCCCTGCCTGCCAGTGGTATAGTAGCACCATTCCAAGTGAATGTTGCCACCTCTACCCTGAAAAACCCAACAAACCCCAGCCTAACATTATGTGCAAGCTTGGTAAGGACTTGTGCTATTTAAAAGTATTGCAGTATCTGTGGAAAGAACGTTACTATAATTAAAACATCTGTGCTTTCAGCTGAGTTCCAAACCCAACAAACTGGGGGTAGCAATTGAGATCTTGTTATTTCCACAGTGTGTTCACAACCTTTTTGCCTTTTCAGGTTTAACCTATAAGTTGCCATTGTTTTCCAATGCTTGAGCGATGAGCAGCTACCATTGACACTGCATGCATTAAAAACTTAATGAAAATATTCATTGCAGCTTGTCAGCAGTTAGGCAATTAAAGTTTACTTGTTGGTGCTTGTTTCTAAGTCTTCCCAGTCCTCATCTTTCATTACTTAGAACCCTTCAGCTTCGTTGCTGCTACTGCCTGTTTGGGCTTTACCAAGTCCTATTGGCACTTGGTACCAGTTGCAGGGCTGGTTCAGTTTCAAGATGAATTCCATGTGTTACTGGCTTAATTTATGGTGCCACATCTGCTGCCTTCTGCTGTGTATCCTGGATTTCTTGACAGCAGACCTTGGACACTGCATGTTCCTTTAGAATTAGGGGTTTTTTTAGCTCTAGATATGTATTGTCCTTTATCCTGGGCCTCCCCTGGGCTGGCAGCCAAGTGGGAGGATGTGGCTGTGGTTACTGAGGTACCTGCTGCTGGCATGAAGGCAGTGAGTGCCCCTGGGCATCTCGTGCTGGGCAGTGCTCCCTTTGCTCCGGGGTCCTGTGGTTCTCTGTGTCCCATAACCTCTGATATGGCTCATTTCCAAGGACTTGATTCTGGACTCTGCTGACAGCCAAATAAACTGTAAGGAAAACCAGTTCATTGCTAACTCCAGGAATGTGGCCTTTTTTTAGGCTTTTTCTTAAAAACAATAAACCCCCCAAATCCATAAGGATTCTTCCTGCTGATCTCTTCTGACACTTTTTATAAGCTTCCTATATGGGGAAAAACATTTTCTTCTCAAGCTGCCCTGGAGGTCTGTAAGAAACCAGCAGCGCTCTTCTTTATTACATAAATTCAGGTCTCAAATCTAATTTAGCTTGCATTTAAAGGTGTTCTACTGTGTCAGCCCCAATGGTATGTGTAATATTGCTTCCTTCTGCCAGTGACTTTCATTCCCTGCACGCTGCAGTTCCTCTCACTTTATTTTACGTGTTCTGGAGTGATGTTTTCGCTGGGTTACCACAGTGGGTTCCCAGTTTCTCTTGTTTCAGTGCTCCAATACTGATTGCTGCTTAGCTGCCTGTGGTTCAACAGTCTCTATTGCCCTTGCTTCCAGAATTACTGTAAGAATTTTCTGTTTTGTCTTCCTTTACTTATGTTTCTGTACTTCAGTGATTACTGTATTCTTTGCCATATCAAGACACTGAATCAGTAGGCAGGGAGGTTTCCTGGGACCTTTCAAATTTCACATCATGATTTGCAGTGTGCATACCACGTTCCAGCAGCCATGATTTCTGTTGCATATTTGCTGTGCTCATTCTGAACCACTTTTCTTCCTCACTGGTAATAACCTTGGATGTATATATGTGTGTGCGTGTGTTTACTTATACAAAGCTTTTTAGCTTGGAAGTCTCCAGTGAGTATCCGCAGTGTTCTGTCTGGCATTGGATGGATAACCTGGAGGTGGTGACTGTTTGGTAATTCCATGGCATGTTAAAGTTCACCTTTCTATGTTTGGTGCCCTGCCAGCCACAGGATCCTTCCGCTCCATTGTCTTGTGTGAGCCAAGCTGCACAATGAAACATGCCATCAGTTCTGCCAAGATTCACTTTCCAGCCTTAGGGACTTGCTGATAACAGAGGGATAGAATAGAAGCTTAATTTGCTTCCAGATAGGATTTGGGTTCATAATTGTTTGGTTATTTTTTTTTCCTAGTGATTTTTAAACCTATTTTTACCTTGTAGCAAGCACAAGGTCTGTTTCTGTGGGGCAGGAAAAAGAGAACAAAGAAAAGGGGGGGGGAGGAAATGGCATCTGGTGCTTGAAGAGGGGGAGAATACAGAGGAAAATGATATGTTTGCAAATTCAGAGGGGGAGCACAGCCACGTGGGGTTATGAATAAATGTTTCTATTCTGTCTGCATTAGGAATCCATTGAGGTTTCACAGGATTCCCAGTGCTGCGGTCACTGCTCTTCCCTGTGTGCTGCCCTGCTCATGGGAATGTGGCCATCCTTCCCCTCATCTGCTGCCTCATTAGAGTAGATGCCATGTGTCAGTTGGATAGGGAAGACCCTGTCCTTCTTAAACCTGTCAGCTTACTGAAGTCAGAGTTGTCTGACATCTGTCAGAACATGAGATAACCCAGATTTTAGGTACTTACTATACAGAGAACAAACTCGGAATTCTAATTGGCATCATGGAATATATTTGAGCCTTTCTAGTGCAATGGTTCCAGAGGTTAGAGAGCACTTTGCCTGGTGAATATTATCGTTAAGTGAGGATACTGACACAGCAGCTATCAAAACTGGAGAACTGTGTGGATGTGCCCAGAAAGATCAATGACTGTTAGAGGTTCACGGGCACCAAATGGCTAGTGCTGGATTCCAGAGGAGTGTGGATGAGCATGGGAGGGAGGGAGCAGGTAACAATAGAGGTACACTGAAGGGGAGGAGGAAATCTGGAAGGGTTTAATAGACTGAGGAGCAATGATGAAGTAAAAGGGCTAGTACAAAGCAGAGGGAGGGAGGAGAGCTCAATTCTGTTAGTCATTTCATTCACGTGGTGTGATCTGAATGGTGTGTCGTATGGAACAAACCACAGGGGAGTGACGAGCCTGTCCAAAGGAGATGTCCTCAGCCTGCTCGGGGTGTAGCTGTCACTGGAGGTTTCTCGGCTATGGCTAATTTGGGTGTTCACTACAAAGCAGTCTGTTCACTAAGCGCTTGCAAGCTAACTGATGAACCTTGTGCTGGGCAGGAGCAGCAAACCTCGGTGTGCAGCACACCTCTGGGCAAGAAGGGTAAGCAGAGATCTGTGTTTCTGCCTACTACAAAGCCTCACTGCCAGCTGCAGTGTGCGGCACAGGCAGAGCTCTGTGTGTAACTGTGCCAGCACAATGTAAACCCTGCCCATTTCCAGGAGGGAGCTGGTGTCTGGAGGCTGCTGCCAGTATCACTTCCTAAAGCCGGGCTGAGTGCAGCTCTGCTCTGCAGTCCTGCAGACTTCAACTGCGGGGCAGCCGGTCCTGATGTGAAAAAGCCACTGATGGGGTATAGTACCCTCTGATGCTTTCCCTGAGTGCGTGTGCACTCAGCAGCTGAACATACATGCAGAATACATTGCACAGCAGTGAATGTTACTGTGGAGGCCAGCCTAAGTGGAAGAAGACTTATAAAAGAAATTACTTCTGTCTTAATCTGGCACTTATTTAATCCCGCATTCCTTTTGAGTTCTTCAGGTGACTGAGAAATAGGCTCCTTAGTGTTCTTGGAAAAACCTTATTACCATTGTTATACTGTAACAATTCCACTTTAAAAGGTGGTAAATATCACCCCGGCCTTTGGATTGATGTGAATTTAATATTAGAAATCACTGTAATGACCGTATTGTGGAACTCTGATTCAGCAAATGCCTTAACTTAGACTGGCACTTAACAGTTGAAAAGTGTTAGTTCCGACAACCTAATTTGCTAGGGAAAATGTAGTCTCTATAGGTTTCAGTGGCAGAAAAATCAACAATAACCGTAAGCTGACCCCAGGAAGAAGTGCCTACACAACACAACTGCTTTTCCAGCTAAGCAGGCAGCATCAGGACCGCCTGGTTGGGGTGCCTCTGTGTGTTTTTCTCAGATCTGAATTGCTGCACATGGAGGATTGACCGCATGACCAAGGCGAGCGCAGTGGCGACTGCGTCCCCACATGTCAGTCACATTTTGTGCCTGAGTGTTCTCTGAATGTGGCTGCTTTTGACAGGTTTCTGCTGCAGATCTCACCTTTAAATAGAGAACAGCAGTGCATGCAAGCATAACCAGGACAAATATGACTGTTTAAGGTGTTTTGGTGGGGTTGGTTTGGGTTTTGTTGTGGTTTGGTGTTAGTTTCTGTTAATACTTGTGCTGTAGTTTTGTTCTCCTCAAAGAGGATGTCTTGGCTGAGTTCTATCAGAACTGGAAAAAGCAGGAGCTTCCCCCCCAGTCCCATTATGTTAAAATCCAGATTCAGAATGTTCAGCCAGGTGAGGAGGGGGGAGGCTGATGTGGTTCACATGTGGAATAGTTGCTAATTTGTCACAGTCTTCAAAATGCATTTTCTATTAAGTTTTCTTTTAGTTTGTGCTGATTTAAAAGCATGAACTCATGCAAGTACGTTTGTGTGAGCAGTTCCTTTCTCAGTGCAAACCTTGACATTGGACTTTTGAGGGGGAGCCTGATAACATGCCGTCAGCAGCAAAGCCAAGCAAGACCTCTTCCCCTGGGGAAGCTGCAGTCAATGAGGGATGCTTTCAGGCACACACAGTCAGTCTTTGCTCACAAGAAATCAAAGCGCTCTCCCAGTTGCGTGGTTTGGAAGCTGACCTTGTGTGACAACGTGAGTGATAATTGCAGGGGTAGTTTCATTGACTCCGAACCGCCGCTGGTACCTGACACTGTTGACAGAAGGTTTTTGTTTTGTGTCTTCTCTGAAGAGCTTCCTAAAAAAGCCATGTGTTCATGAACGGCACAGAAACTTGACTCTACCTTTCACTGTGCATGCAAACTCCTGGCAGCTGACCAGTGGACAGCCAGGGCAAAGTTCCACTGATGCTGTTGGCATGTGATAAGAGGAGGAAAAAGAAGCAGCTAAAAGGAAAAACTGCTCTTGATTTAAAGCATGTGTTTGAAAACCCCCACCTTTGCTATAGCCCAGCAGAGCTCAGCAATGTAGCTGCATTTTGGGGAGCTAGAGTAACCTACCACATCTCTGCGTGCTGGGATCCGGGGGAGCTTCCTCCTTTTCAGCAGAATGGATTGGGCTCATCCTTCAAGTGCTCCTGTGTTAGATATGGTCTCAAAATACTTTGAGCTCTAGTGAAGAAGGGTCATCAGTGGTTCAAAATGCAAGACTAAGATTTAGGAAAATGTGCTTTGAAATACATCAGAACTGGAAGTTAGACTGTCTGGTCTCATGTCTCCATTTTTCTGTTGTGGTTTTATTTTACATTTACTTTAATATGGATGTTTTCAAACATAACACTGACAACTCAGAATCAAGCCAGTCTTTCTAATTGCGATAGTTATAGGCCTGGAATATATCCTAATTTATTGGTGTTGCAGTTTCTGTGTTAAATGTGGAAAATGAGTGAACATCTGCAGTGTGAGGAGCAGGAACGCAGACATTTCTGAGCTCTCAGTATAAGAGTGCAAAGTGGAAGAGCATCACTTCAGCTGTCAAGTCATGCCTGTGCCTGTGTAAAACTGTCCCTGCAGAGCTGAGGGAGGTGGTCCTGCATGTCTGCAAGGGCAGTGAGCTCTGTTGCTTTGCTACTTTAACACAAATGCAGTTGAATAGGATTTGGTTCATTAGACCAGGCCTGGTTTTAATAGAATAATAATAAACCTACTGTTTTGTAAGTTATTTTGGATGAAGTTTTCTTGTCTGTTGTCTGTAGTTTTTATTCTTGAACTATGTCTCTCTTGCAAATACTGACCTGAAGTTTCCTTTTCTTTCTCCCCCCCCCAGTACTTTCCTGTATCTGAAGTTCCTGGTAGTGTGGGCCCTGGTACTGTTGGCAGATTTTGTCCTGGAGTTCAGATTTGAATATCTGTGGCCATTCTGGCTCTTCATCAGGAGTGTTTACGATTCCTTCAGATACCAGGGTTTGGTAAGTATAACACACATTCCCCCTGTAGGGAAATCCTGCACAGATTGAGGACACATTCCATGTTAGAGAACTAGCTTCATGACACTGATGAACCTCTTCACGGAAGGAGGAATTTTCAGGTGACTTAATTGCCCTGGGCTCAAGCCTCTCCTCTCTGACTGCCTGCTTTGTTTGTGGCAAGTGGAGGTGAAACGCATAGCTAGCAAATGTTCACCATAGGAAAATGTTGTTTGAACTCCTGAGATTAGTGAATTGGTTTAGATGCCTAACAGGGTTTTCTTCAAAGTAAAACAGAAGCCTTTAACTGTTTAGGTCTTTCCTGCTCTTTCAGAGAGTAAATGACCCTGCTGGTTGGTTGGGTTGGGTTTTTTTTCCAGAAAGAGGATACAGTGATGATAATATTATATCAACAGTGTAGATGAAAGTCTTTCTTGCAAATTAATAAGGAGTAAATGTAGCTGTTTGGAGTCTTGTTGGAAGAGTGGATGGGCACAAATTCTCACATTGTACCTGTTCTCTCTTAATCAGCCAAGTTTCTGCTTTCATTGGCTGCACTGCTCTATTTCTTTGCCCTGGTTAGAAACAGTATTAATGTTTCTGTGTTGAAATCATTGTGGTGTCAGCATTAATAAACTGGTAATATTTGCTGAAATAAACCAAAGCATTCTTCTTTCCCCCACCCCTCCTTTCTTCTAGGCCTTTTCAGTATTTTTTGTTTGTGTAGCATTCACATCAAATATAATATGTCTGCTCTTCATACCAATACAATGGCTGTTTTTTGCTGCCAGCACCTATGTTTGGGTACAGTATGTCTGGCACACAGGTAGGTCACTCTTCTTCATTGATCTGAATATGTATCTTGCAGCCTATAGTAACATGCAAAACCCCTTTTCTCTTCGTTACCACAATTGTTTTGATGCAGTTTTGTTAAAAAATGTTCTTTCTTTAATATTCTCAGTTACACTTGATACACATCTGCGTGTATCTTGTAGTAATCAGGAGCACCCGAACAGTGGAACTGAAGGTGCATGAACAGCAATTCCAGAGCAGTAAAACAAATACTCTCCTAACTTCAAAACAGTCCTGCAGCAATTCAACAAATACGGAACACAGATACAGGAAAAACTTGTGGCACAGAGTTATGTTCCTCCCATCTTCCATTGGTGTGCCATTCAGTTTGTATTACCATAGTTTCAGTTCATTTTAGTCAAGTCTTTGGGTCAACTGGATTCAGTTTCTGAGCAAACAGGCTGGTGTCTGCCCCAACAGTTGGCACATGTATGGAGAAATCTTCTTCCCGAGTGCCGTGGGGTTTCATCCTTACTTGTTTGGCTTTGTTTTAATAAATCCTTAGGTTCTGGGGCAGCAGTTGGCATCAGCAGGAGGTGGTTTAGCTTGCCTGAGCAGTAACACTTGACATGGGTTCTGTGCCTGTCTTTCACACAGTCAGAGCATTTTAGGAGTGAAACTTTTTTTTGGAGGTAATTTCTTACTACCCCAAGTCATTGGGATTTGAGGCCTTTGTAATATTTCATGCTAGATTTGTCATCAGATCCCGAGAATTTGCAGGCTCATTTTTGAGCTGGCTGGTGAAAGCAGTCATCTTTCTGACAAGTTAGTAATTTATCATAATGATAATGTGGGAGCTAATGGGTGATGCTGAGAACCAGGTGCTGCCCAATTAAAGTACATAGGCAATCTGGAGCTATTTTTAGGATTGCATTCATATGTTAAAGCATTATCTGATGTTGTTCTCAGGGTTAATACTAAAAAACCCTAAAGGAGACCCATGATGGGCCAGCTTGAACTGTAGCTATTGAACTTGTTTAGTATTTTAATTCACTGCAACCTTAGGGATTCTTTAAGCGCTCATGTAAGTTGCACACATGTGTAATCACATAGATCACACATGCTGTAATCAAGACCTTTATTTGTATGAAGCTTGTGGCATGTAATTGGGATAGGTTTGTGGGGATTCACAGTGGCTTTATTGCAGGTAAAAGTGATGTTTTCCAGTGGCCAGGATGTTGAAGGCTACCACTTTCCATTCTTTCCAGTAGTGCTGGAGAGAAAAATCAATAGAGCATCCTGAATGTGCCCCTCGTGTAGGGTTTTGAGTTGCAGGCTATTGTCTGTATATGGAGTAACCAGTATTGTGCTTACTCATTCCTGTTTTCTCAGTTGATTCGCTCACTGCTGCTACCAAGATATACCTAACTTGGAGTGAGAAAGTAGTCCAAGTTTACCACTTCTGACTCAAAGATCATAAGCTGTACCATTACCTCATCTTCTGCAGCTCCTTCCATTTGTGTTCTTTCTCTGGGTAGGGTTTTGTGCCAAGCTATTTCATTAGCTGTGCATCTGTTATTTTTCACTGATGTCTTATAAAAGTAATAAAGCAAGATAAGGAGATGAAAGTTTAGATTTGCATCAAAGGCATCCTTGATGCTTTATTCTGAACAAAAACCTCTTGCAGTTCCCTGTAACTCTGTCTGAAAATACCCCTTGACTTTTGGAATGCTTTAAAAATAACTTGATTTGCTGCTTGTAATGTATTACTGAGGTGTTCTTCTGTCTTTCTTCTGTCAATAGAGAGGGGTGTGTGCTTGCCAACAGTATCACTGTGGATACTTTTTGTTTATATTGAAGCAGCCATTAGATTTAAAGATTTAAAGAATTTCCATGTAGACCTTTGTCGTCCATTTGCAGCACACTGGTGAGTGTTTTCTTGTTCTCCTTACCTTTATTTCACCAAAGACTTTAATATTTAAGGCTTTCTTATGTTGATTTATGGCTTGGCTGTTCAATTCTCCCCTCACACATCTGTCATTAAATAGTCCATGAGAAATGCATGCTAAGCAATAACCAAGCACAACCCACCTGAAGATACAGTGCCTGTGAACTGTAGGGAACTTGTAGCATGGATATACTTACTGTTACCTGTCACCGGCTTACAAATGTTGTATTCACATGATGAATAGATGGTAAAAGTAGCAAAATAGTTTCACTGATAATTTATGTGTACCATTACAAAAAAATAATCCTCCTCTTCTGTAACAAAGCACTTCTCTTTCCCCTCCAACAAGATGGGCTCTCATGAGTCTCTGACTTCGTAATTCACAAAGAGGAAGTGAATAAGCTGCAGGTTGAAAACCATGACAGAAAATAAGACAACCGCTACTTATTATATCACTTCTTTGACAGTGATAAGAGTGACTTCAGGCTAAAGACTCAGCTGCAGAGTATCCCTATCTGGAAGAAATGTACTCTTATTTCACAGGGGTTTTGTGTAGTATCCATTGATTGGGCTGCATTTAAAATGTGTCCTGTTTTTCCTGGAGTCATTTGGTCCAGTTCCCTGTGATCCAGCCTCTAATACATTAGACACCTGTCCATTTATATTGTCTACATTGTGCAATAAGTCCCTTAAACACTAATTAAATTCTGTAATAGGCTACAAAAGCACTTTAGCAGCTGTGAAGAAAGGTCTTTCTGCTGCTGAATTGGTTGCAAACATTTCGGCTTGTCATCAGAGTTTTAGCACTGTAGCTACAGCTGGCTTTATACAGCATTACAAAAGAAGCCTCGGCAGAGATAATGTCAGATGCATATGCAAATGATTCTTGCATTCTGGCAGCTTATTTAGACGTGCAATTTGCACAGTGCTGCTGTTACTGAGCAAAGAATGAGAAGATTGTGATGGTTAAGAGTCATCTGCATCTGAGTTCTCCCCTGATCTAGGATACCTTCAGTGTTTAAAATGCAACTCCACTGTGCTTTGTTAAGATACTTGTCAAAGATCTGTTTATTTTGATTCAGGGATGTTCACTGATTGAGCATCTGTGTTAATAAATACTCCAGCAGGGTTTGTTGGCATTCTGTGCTGGTGCACTTGTCACAAGGTGGTACTCAAATCCTGTGTGATGAAGCTGATACGCAAAGAAATAATTCCCAAGTTCTGTAACGCTTCTGTCATTCCTATCAGCAAATGCAAGAGCAGTCTGGCTGGAAAGGAAGTTTTCATATTGTATCTGTCAGGAAGATCAGTGGAAGAATCAAGTTTAGGGACAAGATGTTTTCATCCACAGCTTCAAGTTCAATCCCCTAAACAGGAATTTCCAAAAGCCATTTGTTGCCCACAGATCTCTTCATTGTGGCCGTCCTCAGCAGAGGCAGATGATTACTGAGGCTTTACCTCCAGGGTCACTTCTTTCTCTCCCACGGTGGATGATGGCACTTTGGCTCACAGCTCTTGTCCCCTCAAAGAACATGGTAGCCCCAAAGCTGTATGTTCCAATGGCTTCTTCAACTCTTTGTTTCTCAGCCTGTGCTGCAGTGAGAAGGGGTCATGGGACCTGTTGTAGAGGTGGTATTTTGTCTCAGTATTAAAGAGTGCTGGAAAAGGGACATGCTCTTAATTTCTGAATGCAAAAGGATGAAGTCAAGGGTCGGTTTCTCCTTCCACTGTTCTGGATGAATGTTGCTAACACATCTCCCACTTGAATGTCATAAATATTACATTGCCCTTTAGGAACAAAACTTGGGAACTTCTGCTGTATTCGGCTGTTATCTCCTGCATGATTCTTAGCCTGGTGCTTGTCTAAAAGCTGTCTTTGCTCTGTGTAGTGCCATTGTATTGTAATCCTTTAATCTGTGCTACACTTAAATGTTGTCTGCAATGAACTGTCACTTTATCTCAATAAAGAGGTGCCTACATTTTTGAACTGTTAACTATCATACAGCAAAAACCATTTTATATATCATTTTCTGTGGGCAGTTGATGTATTCTCAGCTGTATAATTTATTACTGTTTATTAATGATGATTTATTAATTTGCTATTATGCCTACATTTTGAATGATAACATTGTTTTTTCCCTAGTATTGGTTACCCTGTTGTGACTTTGGGCTTTGGCTTTAAAAGTTACGTCAGCTACAAAATGCGTTTAAGAAAACAAAAAGAAGTGCAGAAGGAGAACGAGTTCTACATGCAGCTTCTCCAGCAAGCTCTGCCCCCAGAGCAGCAGATGCTACAAAGGCAAGAGAGGGAGGCAGAGGAAGGCAAGTTATACTTATTACTTAATGTGTTCACTTGATTTGCTATTTAAAAAACCTCCTAAGGGAAAGGTTTGTTAGTCCACGTTGTTTTGGGGAAAGTAACTTGGAAACATGGAGCCAGAAATGAAATAGTTTTGGCAGCGGTTAGTATGGCAGTGGAAATGAGTTATGTCCTCTGTTTAGTTCTTCGTTAGCAACTGCATCAATCTAGTCAGTGCTTCATGAAGCACAAGTATTTATTATTCAGTCCCTAACTGTTTCCTGCCAGTAATGATTAAAAAAGTCTGAAGTTGGCATGTGACTTCTGATTTTCTCTTCTAGATAGGCTCTACTGCTGATTGCTTTCTGCAGAAAGATTGATATGTAGCTAATGATTTTTCTTTGTATGTCACAATATTGATTGATTTAATGAACTCAGTATATTTCTTGTTTTGGTATTGCAGCAGCCAAAGGATTATCTGATATGGATTCCTCGATACTTTTGCAGCACAATGGAGGCATTCCAGCCAATAAAAAATTATCTACAACGTTGCCAGAGCTAGAATATAGAGAAAAAGGGAAAGAAAAGGACAAGGATGCAAAGAAACACAACCTTGGAATAAATAACAATATTTTGCAACCTGTAGACTCTAAAATACAAGAAATTGAATATATGGAAAACCATATCAATAGTAAAAGATTAAATAATGATCTTGTAGGAAGTACAGAAAACCTCTTAAAAGAGGACTCATGCACTGCCTCGTCCAAAAACTACAAAAACGTCAGTGGAGTGGTAAACTCCTCACCTCGCAGCCACAGTGCAACGAATGGGAGCATCCCCTCCTCATCTGCTAAAAATGAGAAAAAGCAGAAGTGTGCCAGCAAGAGCCCAAGCGCACACAAGGACTTAATGGAAAACTGTATTCCTAATAACCAGCTAAGCAAACCAGATGCACTGGTAAGGTAAGTTTGATCTGAACCTTGTGTAACAGCCTGCCTTACCCTCCCTTCTCTGCAGTACATCGGAGCTTTTTTTCCACAGGAAAATACATCTTATGATCCCATGGAGACAACAGAATTGCTTAGTAATGGAATAAGATAACTAGGAGCTAGGCCTTTTGGGTTCTGTTCCTCATTTTTGCCTCTGGTTTGCTATGCAGCCTTGAGCAAATTGCTTCCTTTCTACCTCACTACACAATACTTGCCTACCTCACAGGGGTATTGTGAGGCACAATCAATAGCTTGATGGTCGTTTCATAGAAGACATGAGAGGAATGTGGAGGGATCACGATTGCAGAGCTCAGTGGATATGTTCTTGACAAACCTTCCATGGAGTGACCTTTAAATCTTCAGGGAATTCAGTGGGGTTGATGGTGCCAAGCAGGTTGTTTTGTCTTAGTTTTTTGTTTTGTTTATCTTCTGAAGAGCCCAAACTGTTGAGCTTTTGTTTTCATTTTCAATTCACAAGTAAGGATGCAAAGTATCAGCTACTGTGCAAGCCCTTAAAGTTCTAAGTTCAGGTTCTTGCTTGCGTATCTGCTGCCTTACTGGTTTAAGAACAGGTCTGAAGGATTTCATTTAGCTGCCTTGTAAACTACAAAGATTGAAAAAGTCACATCTTTACATGTGCTTATCTGAAGTTTCAATGAAGATGTATTTGTGAAATGCTGCTAAGTACTTGCAGGGTGTAAATCATGACATTCGGGGCTGTTGTGTTACCAGAACAAGTACTTGTAAGAAACAGGGAGGAAGCGTTCTGGTTGGGGGTAGAGATACACCTAGAACAAAGCTGTTACGTGGATATGCACTTTCTTACGCCCGTCTTTTGCCTTTTCTCATGTGCTGAACTCTTGTGTTCAAGCCCTTGTTGGCCAGCTTACCTGGCACATCGGGTTTACTGGCCCTGCGGGTTCCTTTTGGTAACAGGACTTTTGCCTCTGCTCTGTCTCTGAGGATTTGTGCTGTGTGAATACAATTACTTTGATGGAAAAGTTATTTTTCTCCTCTGTTAATCACTGCCACTGCTTGGTGTACCTCTGCCAGTTACATATCCAGGCTAATTGGTACCTAATGTCTAGAGAGAGCTTGTATGAAGAAAATGAGAAAGGGGCTGATCAATCTAATCTGTGAATTGGATTCAGCTAAGGTTAACAGGATACAGATGGTTGTCTCTTCAGCAAAGCTGCATCTAAAGAAGCCTGTAGAGGACTGCTGTATTTGTATGTTGCCAGTTTCAGATGGGCATCTTGATGTTCCTTCTGTTACTTGCTCATTGAAGAAAACAGGTCAGCTCAGCTTTGCTGCAGTTTAAAACATAATTCCTAAGTCTTGAAAAAAGAATGACCTGGAAGACTCAGGCTTTTGTCCTACTTAGCTACTACAAGAAATGAGTTTTAAACCTCATGTTTTACATTACTGTCATGGGTTTAGCAGCAGTAGTCATTTTTCTTTAAGTGGTAGCTGGTGCAGCACTGTGTTTTGGATTTTCAGCTTGGGAACAGTGCTGATAACACC